>JAJIBD010025362.1:0-30827 GCA_021461705.1 Cryptotis parvus | reverse complement strand
TGTGTAGCTTTTTTAATAAAAGCGTTCCCCTATCTCTTATCTTTATGAAATACAGTGTTCAATGAAGTAACCTCAATCATCCATTAACTTAATAATATTTATTTTTTTTTTTTTTTTTTTTTTTTAAACATTTTATTATACCACCGTGAGATATACAATTACAAAGTTGCTCACGCTTGGGGTTTCGGTCACACAGTGTTCCAGCACCCGCCCTCCACCAGTGCCCCTCAGCCACCACCCATGTCCCCAATTCCCTCCCCCCCACATCCCGCCTAAATGGCAGGTTCTTTATCTCCTCTCCTCTCCCTCTCTCTCTCCTCCTTCTCCCACACATTGTGGGTTGCACTACGTACACTTAGAAGCCATCATTTGTATTTTTTGTCTGTCCTTAATGCTCAGTTCTATGTTAGCATCAGAACTTTAGACATTTATTCACTCATGTTCCTTTCTCTATCTAAACCAACCTCTGACTCCCACACGCTTGTGGTAATTTCCACTTTTGGTAAGATCACCTAGTATATTTATGCCATGCAAATAAATGCAGTCATTCTATGTCTCTCCCTTTCCTTCTGACTAATTTCACTCAACATGATTCTTTCCATATCCATCCATTTATAGCAAAATTTCATAACTTCATTTTTTCTGACAGCTGCATAGTATTCCATCGTGTAGATGTACCACAGTTTCTTTATCCAGTCATCAGTTCTCGGGCATACTGGTTGTTTCCAGGTTTTGGCTATTGTGAACAGTGCTGCTATGAAAATAAAAGTGCGGATTGTGTTTCCGCTGTGCGTTTTGGCTTTCCAGGGTATATTCCCAGGAGCGGTATGGCTGGGTCAAAGGGGAGCTCAATTTCTAGTCTTTGGAGGAATGTCCATATTGTTTTCCAGAAAGGTTGTACAAGTCGACATTCCCACCAACAGTGTATGAGAGTCCCCTTTTCCCCACATCCACGCCAGCACTTGTTGCTTTTACCCTTTTGGATATGGGCCATTCTCTGTGGTGTGAGGTGATATCTCATTGTTGTTTTGATTTGCATCTCTCTGATGATTAGTGATGATGAGCATTTTTTCATATGCCTTTTGGCCATTCGGATTTCTTCCTTGTCAAAGTTTCTGTTCATCTCCTCTCCCCATTTTCTAATGGGGTTGGCTGTTTTTTTTTATATAGCTGTACCAGTGCCTGATATATCCTGGATATTAACCCCTTATCAGATGGGTATTGGGTGAATATTCTTTCCCATTCCGTCGACTGTCTTTCTATCTTGGTCACTGTTTCTTTCGAGGTGCAGAAGCTCTTCAGTTTCATGTAGTCCCATATATTTATATTTTCTTCTAGTTGCTTTGTTAATGGTGCTTCACCTTTGAAGATGTCTTTAGCATCGATGTCGTGGAGGGTTTTTCCTATATTTTCTTCAACATACTTTATGGATTCAGGTCTGACATTGAGATCTTTAATCCATTTTGAACTGATTTTTGTGCAAGGTGTTAGACACAGGTCCAAATTCATTTTTCTACATGTAGCTGTCCAGTTTTCCCAGCACCACTTGTTGAAGAGGCTTTCCCTTACTCCAGTTTGGACTCTTTGCACCTTTATCAAAGATTAACTGATCATGTCTTTGAGGGTGGGTGTCAGGATACTCAACTCTATTCCATAGGTCCACCGGTCTGTTTTTATTCCAGTACCACGCTGTTTTAATTACTGCTGCTTTGTAGTACAGTTTGAGGTTGGGAAAGGTGATGCCTCCCATCTTCTTCTTCCCAAGGATTGCTTTAGCTATCCGTGGGGGCTTATTATTCCATATGAATTTCAGAAGTGTTTGGTCAATTTCTTTAAAGAATGTCATGGGAATCCTTATAGGAACCGCATTGAATCTGTACAAAGCTCTAGGGAGTATTACCATCTTAACAATGTTAATTCTCCCCATCCATGAGCAGGGAATGTGTTTCCATTTCCTCGTGTCCTCTTTTATTTCTTGAAGCAGTGTCTTGTAGTTCTCTTTGTATAGATCCTTTACACACTTGGTTAAGCTGATTCCTAGGTATTTGATTTTCTGTGGCACAATTGTGAATGGAATCGATTTCATAATATCCCTTTCTTCTCTTTCGTTATTTGTGTATAGGAAAGCCACCGACTTTTGGGTATTGATTTTGTACCCTGCCACTCTACTATACCTGTCTATTGTTTCTAAGAGTTTTTGGGTCGAGAGTTTAGGGTTCTCTAGGTATAATATCATGTCATCTGCAAATAATGATAGCTTGATTTCTTCCTTGCCTATCTGGGTGCCCTTAATGTCCTTTTTCTTCTCTGATTGCTATGGCGAGTACCTCCAGTACTATATTGAATAAAAGAGGTGAGAGAGGGCAACCTTGTCGTGTTCCTGATCTTAAGGGGAAGGCTTTCAATTTTTCCCCCATTGAGAATGATACTCGCTGTGGGCTTTTGGTAGATGGCTTTGACTATCTTGAGGAAGCTTCCTTCAATTCCCATTTTCTGGAGGGTTTTAATCATGAATGGGTGCTGGATCTTGTCAAATGCTTTTTCTGCATCTATCGATAGGACCATATGGTTTTTATTTTTTCTCTTATTGATGTGATGTATTATGTTGATTGATTTGCGAATGTTGAACCATCCTTGCATTCCCGGATGAATCCTACTTGGTCATGATGTATGATCTTTTGATGAGTCTTTGGATTCTGTTTGCTAGTATTTTGTTGAAGATCTTAGCATCTGTGTTCATCAAGGAGATTGGTCTGTAATTTTCCTTCTTTGTATTGTCTCTCCCTGCTTTGGGTATCAGGGTGATATGCGCCTCGTAGAAGCTGTTTGGGAGTGTTTCTGTTTCTTCTATTTCCTGGAAGAGCTTGAACAGGACTGGCAGTAGGTCCTCCTTAAAGGTTTGGTAGAATTCGCCAGTGAACCCATCTGGACCTGGGCTTTTGTGTTTGGGCAGACTTTTAATTACTGTTTCAATTTCCCCGATGGTGATAGGCTTATTTAGGTATTGGAGGTCTTCTTGTTTCAATCGTGGGAGGTTATAGGACTTCAGGAATTTATCCATTTCTTCTAGGTTCTCATGTTTTGTGGCATACAGGTTCTCAAAATAACCTCTGATGATCTTTTGTATTTCTGTTTTTTCTGTTGTGATGTCACCATTTTCATTTCTGATTCTGTTTATTTGGGTTCTCTCTTTCCCTGTCCTTACAAGTCTTGCCAGTGGCTTGTCGATCTTGTTTAATTTTTCAAAAAACCAGCTCTTGGTTTCATTAATCTTTCGGATTGTTTTTTGGTTTCCAGGTCGTTGATTTCCTCCCTAAGTTTCACTATTTCCTTCCTTCTGCCTGGGTTGGGCTTCCCTTGTTGGTCTTTTTCTAATATTTTCAGCTGTGAGGTCAGGTTATTTATATGGGCCCTTTCTTCTTTTTCTGATGAATGCTTGCAGAGCTATGAACTTTCCTCTTAATACAGCTTTTGCTGTGTCCTACAAGTTCTGATAGTTGGTATCTTCATTGTCATTTGTTTCTAAGAATCTTTTGATTTCCTGTTTGATTTCTTCTATGACCCATTTGTTGTTCAGCAGTGAGCTGTTTAGTTTCCAGGTGTTTGGTTTAGCTCCCTGCTTCTGTGTATGGTTCACTACTATTTTCAGTGCATCGTGATCTGAAAAGATAGTCGACACAATTTCAATCTTTTTATTTTGTTGAGGTATGCTTTGTGGCTCAGTATATGGTCTATCTTGGAGTATGTTCCATGTGCACTGGAAAAAAAAGTGTATTCAGCTTTTTTGGGATGAAAAGCCCTGTATATATCAACCAGCTCTCTTTCTTCTTATTTCTTCCTTCAGGTCCAGTATTTCCCTGGTGAGTTTCAGCCTCGTCGATCTATCAATAATATTTATTAAGTCTCTACTACATGCCAAGCATTTTCTAATACCTAAGAACAAAGTGCTATACTTCTAAAAGATTCCATGCTGTTATGGAACTCCCATTCCAATATAATACGATAAGCAAACAGGTAGCAACATTATTTCAGGTAGTGAAAAATATCATTAAGAAAACCAAAAAGTGGGGTGCAATGGAGATTGTAATGGTCTGGGTAATCCATGAGGAGATGGATTTGAGTTGAGGAGTGAGTCTGAAAATGATCCTTGTGACAAAAACAAATAACATCCCATAAAAACAGACTTTCTTATCTGATTGCGTGTTAAAGGAACAGGGTGTTTGGTTAGACATGTTTAAGATCAGACATGAAAATAATATTGGATATTATTGGATAGCCAATATTATTCACTGTCATTGTCTTCCCATTCATCATCGATTTGCTCAAGCAGGCACCAGTAACATCTCCATATGACCTGTCTCATGCAAGTAAAGCCCAAGGGCACCTGCTTGCTCCAGGAACATAAAGAGACTCAAACCATTCCATCAGGTCATGGGAATGAGGTCTATAATTGTTACTGGTATCTGGTATATCAAATATGACACGGGTAGCTTTCCAGGCTCTGCCGAGCCAATATTATTGGATATACAATATTATCTAAAATAATATTGGATAAAAATGAGTTCTGGAAGACACATCTGAATGTCACATCACTCTTTCCTACTGAGTTCCTTGACTTTCAAAGGGAAATCAACACTTTCCTTGAAAAATCATGACTTGACCGCAATAGGGTCCAAAGTAAGGTATGTTCACTACATACCATTTTACATGGGAAACCTTTGAAAGCATTGACTTGCTATTCTTTAGTACCTTGAAGAAAGGTGTAGTTACTCCTGCCTCTCTTCCTTGAATAGTCTTATCTCCAAAGCAACCATTGTGTAGCTGGCAGCAGGGCCCTCCTCACTGGGTATACAGATGGGCTGTCAGGGAGTTTGAGGCAGTACCACTATTTCCAGGCTCATTAGGCATTTATTCAGTCGAAGCTCTTCTGATTCTGACTGCTTCAGGCCCATGGGTCTGTCCACTGTGGCTATTTCTCCCTATCCCTGCTTATGTCTCTCCTCACTGCTTTAATATGTCTTCGGGGAGATTCTTCTCTGCTCAGTGGGGTGCTGGGAGAATGTTTTTCTTAGTCGTCACTTAAAGAGAATTATGAACCCCTGGGAAAGAAGCTCTTCTGTTGATTAGGCTTTTTTTCTCCATTTGGGGGAAATCAAATGACTGAAATATAAATTTGATTTGAACAGTTCTTAAATATCTTTTTTCAACATTGACAGGAATTTTGCTCTGCATTTTGATTTTGTACATTTAAAAAGTGAGGCAGAGATACTCTTAACCACTAAAAGTAGAAATTGCATGAAGCAATCTAAATACAAACCTGCAAAAATGATTATGATAAAATGTCTTTTGCATGTCTGATCTATAAACACATCTAATGGGCCACTCAGGATGATAGTATTATTATCGCAAATAACATATTCTTGAAAAGTGAGTCCCAAATTCAATTTTTAACAGTCTCAGAGATTTGAAATTGCTGTCAAATATGGTTTTCAAAATTGCTAGGCTCACATAGGCCTGCATTATAATATACAGAAAACAAAGAAAGACAGGGGAAGGTACTTTTGCAAATGGACAAGGCATACATTAATCTAAATAAATGCTTTCATGTTTCATTAAAATGTATCACATGGATAATTCCATATTAGTGGGAGTTCTCAAAATTATTCTGTCCTTTCTTGCATTGTTCATGGTTAAGATCATACCTGTACTGTAACCTTGTTCCTATAATTTTCTAAGCATCCTCATTCTCTGAGTTTTCCATGGGATGGATTTCTTTCCACATGAGTTAGTTTGGATAGAACATTGAATGAGTGTCAAAGCAAAGCAACATCATTCTAATGAAATTCTCAGCACAAGATGAGCTGGTTATGAAGGAACTGTCTTGTCTTGATGGCATCTGAAAGATGAACTCAATAAGGACTCAAAGTGCAACTGGTTCTCTTGAACCACTGTCAATGCCCTCATTGCACAAAGATCATTGATTTCCTATGGCATCCCCCCTCCCCCACTAGTGGCGCCTTTATATGAAGACTGACTCTAATGGTGAGCGAAACTTGCTTTCCCAGATACCTAGACATCCTTTACTCCTGTACTCAGATATTGGCTGAACTTCACAGCAGAGTTTGTGTTTTGCTTCTGATTTGAACTAAGGACATGATCATATATTATTTAGGCTGAAGGGTTAGAACGAAGCAGAAAATCTCTTGTGGTCTGCCAGCAGAATGTTTATGTTACCAGATACAGATCCTTTGGCACATTACTGCAAAGTCATTTAAATCACACCTGATTTTCAAAAGCTCTGGGAGATTTATTAATTCAGAAAAAATCAATTTATAGATGTTTCTCTTAGCATTTGTATGATTTTGTTTATAATCCCAAACAAGTATATGTGGAATGCTATTGATGAATTTTTGAATGTTATTGGTGCATCAGCCCACAAAGTTGAAGTTAAATACAAAAAGAAGGAAAGAATCCCTAGGAATGTCTCCAGTGATAAGATTTGGCAGTCACAAGTCTGCAAATCTTAATGGAGGGATACTTGGAATATTCATATATAATATACACGTATATAAAGCTTATGGTTTTTGGCATCTTGATTTTTGGAAGACTTAGAGCATTAAAAATGAAAGTCTTCCTGTCTATAGTGTTTTCACAAATTGTTGGCTCCTGCAAAGATGTAAGCCTGGATAAAAATAGATAATCTGTGTGAAGATAGAAAGAAATAGTCCTGGGATCTATGTGAGTGGCTCACATACAGAGTAGTGAAATAGAATAATTTGTCTCAACATATTTAGTCACACTGCTGATGGTAATATTGCTGCTAGATACGTCATTTCTCTTCCTTGAAATTCTAAACTGTCACTTTTAAGCCTATTTATTATTATGTGTCATCCTTCAAGTCCAGAACAATCACAGAAGGAGACATATGAGAGATTCTTTTAATGCCAGGGTTTACTATAAATCACAGTTTCTTCTTTTCACTGGCAAAGGAAAGGGGCAGAAAGAAAAGATGACAGGGGGTACCTGTGCTTAGTTACATATGATTTGAAACTAGAGTTAATGGCATGAAATATATTCATACAGTGAACTTCAGCAAATGTGAAATTTCTGTGCTTCCCGATCAAAATTCATTACCACCGAAAGGTTTAAAACTGAGGAAAAATGACTGGGAAAACTGCTTGAAAACATAACAGGTTTAAAAAAAACAAGATAAATAATAGATAAATCTAAAAGGAATGATAAGAGTGATCTGACATTAAGATAGTTTAATAATTTTGATTTAATAACACATGTATATCAACTTTTTATATATTGATAAATGTATGGAGAGCAACTATTATAGGAAATTTTGAAGGCTAATTGTGTAAACTTAGTATAATTGAAATGTTGTTTGTTAAAAATATATAGATTAAAATTTATATTGCAAATAGTTATAGTACCCCTCTTATTCCTTAATGTCTTTCTCTATCTCTCTCTCTATATATATATAACACATGAAGAAGTATATATACATTTATATTGTTTATATTGTTTATACATATATAACATATCAAAAATTAATCATTTCAATTCTGACATGCATATTAGTAAAACTGTTTTGATTTTATATTTTGAAAATATTGTTCAATTAAGGAAGTTTTATATCATTAAAATGGAAATTTTGTGAGTTTTAAATTCACTGACAAGTTAGAAGCAGGCTAACATTTCCCCCCACCTCCGACATATAAAGACATTACTCAATGTTTTTACCATGGTATCAAATGCCCATTCATTTACTCCATGGTTATTTAGATATTTATAGATATTTAATATATCTCCATATAGATATGCCTCCTTTATGACATTCATCAGGGGAGGCACTGGGGAAAGCAAGGGTTAAAAAACAAACAGTATCCCCTCCTCTTAGCAAGAGCAATCAAATGAGATGATGAGCCCTGACTTAAAAATTAGAATTGTGAAATAAAAAAATTAATAAATAAGTTAGAATTGTGGGGTAGAGAGATAGTACAGTGGTTCGCACTATACTTGCACACCACCAACCCAGGTTTAATTGCTGGCACCTCAGAGAATCCCTGAGCCCACCGGGAGTGATCCCTTTGCCCAGTCAGTCAAGAGTAAGCTCTGAGAACCATTGATTGTGGCCTAAATATAAACAACAAAAAAGTTAGAACACTGAGACATGCTGTGAAGCAGAAGGGCTGACATAAAGACTAGATGTGGCCCCTTTTCCCATCAAGAAGCCCAATGTAGGCTTGGAGAGTGCTTAGTAGAATGGAGCAAGTGTTATGTATACAGGAATCCAAGATTCAGTCCCCTCACACTGCATGGAATCTTCCAAAGCACCAGAAGTAGGTTAAAGCATCACCAAATATTTCCCGTCCCGCAATAAAAAACACAAAGAAACAATTAAACATGTCCCATATTCCAATCATACTATAAACATGTTCCACCACCCACTCCAGGCAGGGAAGCTCCCAGAGCTTACATGTTTTGGGTTGAATGCCCTACAATCTTCGTGGGGTGACTAGAGGAATTCTGCCATCTTCATGGGTCAATGAAGATCTCTCTCAGGGATGCAAGCCTATAGTGCCATGTGTAAATCTCAAAAAACAATCCCATTCTTCAAACCCGAATTAGGCAAGTGCAGACCAGCAGGCTGTGAGCAATTCCTGAAGATAAGTGCAAAGTCTCCTGCAAATGGAGAAGGAACCTGTGGGATTGGACTGACATTGTCCAGTTCCTGCAGCAAGTCCTCTGAGCAGGCTACCTTTAAAGCCAGTCAAGATATTCTGTCTTAAGCTGCCTCCCATGTCCTCAGGCACATGTCTCCTCCCGTAGCCTTCCACAAAACACTACCCCAATATACTCTGGTAAAAAGACCTCTGGTTTCGTAAACTGCTATTGCTTTTTGAAAGGTAACAACCTAGCCTTTATATCCTACTGGTGCCAGGTAATAGTGAAAGAATTTGAAAATCAAGGAGGGCTTCTCTGAGGAATTAGATTTCTGTAGAAACTGGGGAGTCTACTCCTAGAAGGAAGATGTGGCAGTGTAAAAAAAGGGCCTCTCAGGTCGGGGAATTCCATGCACATTACTGGTCCTGTGAGAGGGAGAAAAAGCAAATGCTTGATGATATGGAGAACGGACTCCGTAAGATCAGAGAATCATAACATGTTAGGACTGAAAGGGCCCCTAGTTTAATCTCTTCATTTTACAGGTAAGGAAACAGACTCAGAGGGGTTAAGTGACTTGGCCAAGGTGACACTGCTAATGAGTGGTGGAGTTGGGATCAGAGCCCAGGGCTCCTAATTACCCTTTTAATGCTTTCCCACCACACCATGCTGAGTCTTTGTATCTGTGTTAATGAGTAGATCAAGATGCTGTGAAATTAGCATAATAATTATTTGTATATAAATACTGCATTTAAAATACTGTTCTATGGCAGAGCTTGTCCTCCAGAACCCACATCTGCAATCTGTCAAGGTATGAGTGCTAGGCAAGTAAATAATAATTGACTTTCCATCAAGAAAGGGTGTAGATCAAAAATGAAGTTTGGGCTTGTTTGAGTAAGTACAAATACTCTATTAATGGATTCTGCATTAATCACTCTACTATACATTGATTTAGTATTTTATTCAATACTATAGCACTCAGTTTCGACATTAGACACTGTGCTGGGAATAAGAGGCCCAAATTTTTAGTGAACTTAATATATATGTTTATATATATACATCTATACATATTTATATTAAGTTCCTTGGAGGATGTGCACACACATATATTAAGCTCCTTGGGAAAATATATTTATGTATATGAAGATATAAATATGAAGATCTATATATATACACATAAGATATATATATTTATATATATGCATATATATGTTTATAATACATATATTGCATATATAGTTATATATAATATATATATGTTTATATATCTATAGGCATATATATGTTTATATATACATATATATGCATATATATGTTTATATATGCATATATGTATATATATGTTTATATATACATATATATGTATATATATTTCTGAAAGCTGTCATCACTCATTTGGAATGATGCCAGTCCACAAAGGATGAGTGTTCTGGACATATTATGAAAGAATGATTCTTATTGTACATTCTTTGTACAGGTTATTATTTTAATGTTTGCTCAGGAAAATGACCAGCTGATGAATAAAACACACACCCCAACACATCCCCTCACTACCCCCTTACCCCTGAGACAGGACTATGGCCCATCGGGCTCTAGGTAGCCACCAGGCTGCATTCCATACTTTCTTAATCCACCTCCTACAAGGTAACAGAAGGCCAGATCAAGTGAACAGGTCCCACCAGTCTTTGTTCCCTTTTTTCCCAAGACAATTTAAAATTCCACTTAGTCTCTCCCAGAGCAGTACTGTACCTCACTAGACCTAAGTAGGGCCTTCCCTGGGAGCAACCTCCAGTAAACTTTACCTGTTTTTTCACTTGTCTCTGTCCCTCTGTGCCAGATCTGTCTAGTATTGTAATATGGGAAGTTTCCAGCCTGGGAGGAGGGCAGGCTGGGTGGAAGAAGATTGAAGTTCTGTTCTTGCTTAATTAGATCTTGGTTAGCTCTTCCATTTGAAACAATCAGTTCTACTCCTATGACAGATTGCTCTGCTTTGGAGAGCTGGTGATGAAATCTCGACGTTGAATTACATTGAACTATAAACTTCATTTGTTCTTAGGTGCATAGTGATTTGCTATAATAATGATCATCCATTTGCCGGACAGCTGAGATTTTTTAAAAGCTTGATTGCTTTTGGCATTACATGATTAGCCCTGGAAAAGTGCAACACATCTGTAGCAATTCTTAGCTTGTACAAGCCAAATATCCATCTCACAAATGCTGGCCGTTGAAGACCTGTGTGTGTAAAACTTCTGGGTTTGTTGTTCCTGGTAATTCTACAGTTGGGTTGACACTTGAACTTTTCATTAATATCATCATTAAAATTTCAGGGAGTTCATTGAGCTCATTCCTTTTTTGGATAAGAAGGCCAAGAATAAACCCCAAAGAAGGGCACTTGCTATCAATTTTCCTTAGTAAATAAAAGCCAAATAATTTCAGAAAAAATATCCCCTAAGAAATGCACTGCATATCCTGATCCAAATACTCATTTGATGAGAATCTAAAACTGCTACTGAATTACACTCGACATGAAGCTGGTGGTGTTGATTCTTTCAAGATCACTGAAGAAATCGACTCTCCTCTCTGATTCTGATACTTTTTTAGTTCATCCATCTTGAAAATGTCTATGGAATGATTCTGTGCACCGTCAGAAATGAAATTCATAGGCATGGATTTTCTCACACAGCAACTTTATATACAAAGATGAGAATAGCAGAAAGGTCATTTCCAAAGAAAGTGACATTTATTCTGTATTCACTGAAAAGCCAAAAGAGTTTTCTCATTCACCCACACTGACTGAGCCCTGCGTCTCTCCCGGAAGAGGTGAAAGGGAAGCCGTCTATCTGCTCTTGCATCGAACTTCAGACTTAAGACCTGTCCAGACAAAATGGCTTCTTTCAAGGATGAACCTGCTGTGCTCATCAGAGACTTTACTTTGTTTATGCTCCAAGCCTGTTTGACAGGTTTTGTTTATTTTGTTCAATACAGCCAACCAAACGTCTGTCTCCTTTCTGAATAGTTTTGCACACATGTTACCCTCCAATATTTTCTCTTAGATAGTAATATAGTAGATGTGCAGATTTATATTTACGTAAGTATGTATGCCCCTACATATGTATGTATAAAATTAGGGCACATATTTGTATGCATGTATTGTGTATACATTTATATTGTTAGATGTATACGTATATTGATATTTCACCCAAAGTGAATGATTTCAAAAGAAATATTTGAAAGACACCAATTATTGATATTACTGAAGACCAAATACAAGGTATATGAATAAAGTCATCAACAAAGATTGCCTAAGCTTATCTTAATGATGACATTGGTCTTATTTGCTGCAACTTTCCCAAAGTTCTTATTGAGTTGACAATCTGCACTACATATAAAATAGCAAATACAGGTTAGGGAAGTTATGCAATAGCTTTACATGAATTTGAAAGACATTTCCATCCATCCTATGGTTTTTCTGAGGGCAGGTGCCATGGATGTAAAGAACTGAAGATGAAGGCCAGTCAGACTGAAATGTCACATCGGTTTTACCTGACTCAAAACTTTATGAACTCCATCTAATGTAATGAATATTTAGGAGTTTATTGTCTTTTTCTCAGCTGAAATTTATTTGATTTCATTGGAACCTGCTATTGCTGAATGGCTCAGCATACAAACTCTATGTGTAATTCAGGACTTTGACACTGGCAAGCTGAGTAACCTTGGCTAAATTACTTTGCTTTGAGTTTTTGAAAATTCACCTGTTTAAAAAAAATGGTGACAGCCTCTACCTTATTTTGAAGATTAAATAAATTAATACATGTAAGGTAACTGAAGAAAATCTTGACCTATAGTGATTGTTAAATAAACTGTGAACTACTAAAGAATGTCAGCTACATCAGACACAATTTAGGACATTGAGAAATTGAAAAGTTTAAAAGGTGAGAGTCCATGTTGTTAAAGTTAGGGCTAAGTAAAACTCTAAATCTGGTTCCTGAATTTAAAAAAAACCGCATAATTATTGGAGAATTAAGAGCAACTCTTATGGCATTACATTGAAGACCTGAACCTTGTTCAGACTAGTTTTAAGTTCTTTAATGTTTAAGCCCTATAAATGTCAAAGCTCACTAATTTCTTTGGCTTTCAATAAATGCCAGTGACTTTGAGAATTACTATCCCTTTAGCTTATTTGGCAAGAACATAGGCTAAAAGGGTATGCAGGAAGGCTGTGATTAATGTGCCCTCTTCCCTATAGAAAACGCAGGTTACCGAGGTAAGTCCACAAGCTTCTCAGGCCAAAGCCCTTCCGGGAAACTTTTCTAGGGAGTCACTTGAACATACATTCATGTAGAATTTCCAAGGAATCAGAAGACATAGCCCTATCTGTAAAAAGATGTTTCTTCTCAATTCGAGGAAATATGGTAACACACAAATTTCTAATTCTTCTGGGATCCACACAGGCCTCAACTAGGATGCCCCAATGTGATTTTGACATTTCAAGTTATGTTCTTTCTTATATAAGTCGAATGCATTTGAGCAATGACTCTGGAGAAGAATTTTTCATTTACTTACTAATGTATTGCCCTTAGTATAGACAACAATTATTGAACTGTTCTGCAGAATAGTGGTTACTGTGTTATGAAGGACTATGATGCTTTCCTCAGTGACCCCATCCAGCCAGTCAGTTTTATAAATATTCAGTTTCTTTCCTTGTGGTAGGAAGTTAGCTTGCTTAAAATAATGCAAATTTCTCTCTTTGTTTATTGTGCTTGGGAATCTAGAAAAACAAAACTGAACTAAACCAAAATATGATTGTCGAAATTCTGTCCAAATGAACGTAGGTCATTCTACATTGCTTTCTAAGAATGAAAGAAAATGCAGGAAAATACTATCTCTTAATATGACAAAACATTTCTATATGTACCATTATCATGTATTATATACAGTATCATAATTTTTCAGTGTAAAAATTACTGGACATCAAACAAACAGTTTCCTTAATTTCCTAGAGCAGTACTTCTGATGGCACCCATAAGAATCATAGGTGAGCTTGGTAGAGCAGTTGCCGAAGCCCCCTCTCCAGAGAATTGTTCAGTAGCCCTGTAATAGTATTATATAATGTGGTTATGAAAAGTCCAGGTGATGCTATTATTATTATTGCTGATTATTAAGGAAAACTGCCTTAGATTTGTGATTATGATTTCCTTCTTACTTGAATCACCTAGAAAACTTTTAAGATTCCAATGTCTTTTGATATTGTTAATAAGATAGTTGAGGGCCAGTGATATCAGAATTATCTCTGAAGGTGGGACACAAGATTCATCATTTGTAAGACTGAGATCACGATTCCAGTCTTTGATAACCACTGCCATAGATGACATAACGAATTGGATGGTGGCAAATGGAATGCCAACCAATGAGTATCTTATATAAGAGTTCACTATTTTCATGAAATCACAGTCTTGAACATATTGAAATAATTTGGGGTGGGGAATTATTCTATTAAAGTATATTATTCACATCTATGGGACCTTTCTGTGAATACATAGTCAATTTAAATATAGATATTTATTTCATTTTCATAAATATTATTGGTTAGGTATTGCGAGTGCTCATGAAAAAGCAAGAGATAGAACACAGATTTTTTTTCTTGTGGATCATACATTCTTTAAGTAAGAGTTGTACATAAAAGCCAGTATCAACAAGATGACTTCAGAAAACAAGTACTTTGATGGAACTAACAGAGGCTGGATGAATGAGAGAGTAAGTGTGAGATGGTTTTTTGGGGGAAGACTGGAGAGACTTCTCTGAGGGGGTGATATTTGAGCTCATACTGAATGACAGGAAGTAACCAGGTCCTTAGAAAATCTGAGAGAAAATCCTTTCAGATGAAGTGACAAGTTTCACAGCTAGTGAATTGGCTTCATGTTTTTAAGGATTAAAAAGGAAGCCCAGTGTGTATGGGGAGTATGCAATGGTCACCAGAAGTAGAGATGAAAGACAGTGTAACACAACCGGAAATCTGTTGTTTAGACAAGTGTGACAGGGTAGAAAGGAAGTGAAATTAAGTCAGTAAATGGAGTTGAGTAACAAAGAGATTGAGAAAAAGACTTTGAGAAGGAATAAAAATGAGTAAGGATCTGAAGACAGAGAAAGCTATGCTTGGCTGACAAGAATAGAAAGGAGACACCAATGAAAGACTTGAGGGAAACAAGATTCTATGTCGAGACACACATTGAGGGTTTTAATTACTTCAGTACTAAAATCTGTTTATGATCAATGCTTATTAATACTTAGAGTCCTGGAAGGAGTTAAATAATAGGAATGGCCTGCAAGTTAGTTTTCTTACACATGACTATATATTTAAACAAGAGATAATGGTAACTAAGATTAGAATCACCCTATGCTTAAGTTACACCTGCCTGGACCCATTCCAGATGAATTAAACTGTAATCTGTGGGTAGTAGGACCTAGGGTGATGTGTGTGTTTTTCTGCACACACCACCCCTGCTGATAATCATTACCGTAGAGCAGGTGTTAGCAACCTTGAGTGCATTAGGATCATTAGAATCATTTGGTTAAGTTTCAAAATATAACCCATGCCCATGCCCAATCAAATCAGAATCTCTGGGATTTGTAAGATATATATATGTACATGTATTTTAAAAATAAATATGCATATTTATATTTTATAAATATATTACATATATAAACATATATTATAAATTTTATATTTATATGTACACAAATATGTTATTTTCAGGTGATTTTGACATGCAGATATCCTTAAGGAATTATGCTTAGGGGCTGCTGCAAAGAAAAATTAATCCCAAGCCTCTGAATTTGTAGTCTGATAGGGAAAAGGTGAGTAAAAGCAACACAGTTCCATAACACTACCATAATACAGGTCATAGCCACTCATCTGGCAAAGGGGTACTATCCAATAAATGCAAAAGCTCGAAAGCTTAACATCAAGTACAATTAAAAAGCATAAAAATGGCAAGAAGAGTTAAATAGATACTTTCTTTAAAAAAACAGTTATTTCCTTAAAGAAGACAGATAGCCAATAGATACACAAAAAATTATCTTCACTTATCACCTGGAAAATGCAGATCAAAATAGCAATGAAATATCACCTCATATCAGTGAGACAGGCACACATATAAAAGAACAAAAACATTTTTGGCATGGATGTGGGTGAAATGGATCATAATCAACTATTGGTAGGAATGCTGATTGGATCAACCTCTTTGGAAAAAAATATGGGCACTTCTAAAAAATATCTAAAACTTCCTTTTTAATCCAGCAATTCCTATACTTACCATTTACATCAGAGGTTCAAATACACTATTTAAAAAGTCGTTGCATTCCTAAAGCGTATTTCAGCACTATTCACAATGACCAAAATCTGGGAAAATATTCCAAGTGTCTAAGAACAGGTGATCAGATAAAGAAGTCCAGGTATATGCACAAAAAGGAACACTACTCAACCTAAGAAAAGACAAAATTATGCAGTTTGCTTCTGACTGAATACAGCTGGAGAGTATCTTGCTGGGTGGTGAGTCAGAAGGACAGACCCATAAAAGATCTATGTTTGGAGTAGAAAGAATAATAAGTGATTGGCAAATGGCCCAAGGCAATAGAACCTGAGGTCCTTAACAGGTCCTTAACACTGAACTTAATAAGATGGGGGAGGAGAAGTAGGAAATGAATGCCAGGGGACCTGGGTAAATGGCCGACAGAGAGGACACTGGAGGCAAGTGTGATGTTAGCAAATTGTATAGACAAACCCATTTAGTATCAGTATTTCATAATTCTAGTAAAATTTAAAAAATTTAAGAAGCAGGAAAATTAAATTAGGGTCAAAATCTCAGTCCAGCCTGCTTAGAATTTTCCTCACTTTAGATCTCTGGAAACCAATCATTTTAAGGAAATTTCAATGGTTGGTTATCCTGTATGGTATAAGTTTCATAAGAGAGATTTTCCAATGAAGTTTTCTATGGAAGCATGAGTTTGGGGTGCATAGACTTCAGCAGTGAAGATAGCATGTAATAAAAGTACAGCATAGGCTGGGGGCTTGAAAGCAGAAGTTTAATTTCTGATAGAAAACCATGAAGGGGGAGTGGAAGTTAAGTCTGAAGATGTAGAGCCAAGTCATAAAGAATCTCCTTATATGCCCAGAAGCTTAATGTGTTACCTCTGGGTTATAGAGGATAGCATCACTGATAATGTTGAACCAGGCAATAGATGATTTATAATTTTAAGTGTTAGGTTTTCAAACTTACTGAAAGAAACTCTGGAATTCATTCATTCAGGTACTACCTCATTAGACCAGAATGCAAGGGTCGCTATAGAATACTTGGTTGAGATGAAAGGATTTCACATATCTTGAGTTGATTCTTCAGATGAGCCAACCCAGGAATTGTAATATATTCACAATTTGGATCCATGAGTTGGATCTGGAGACAATCCCTATAGAGCCCTAGCAAGTTCATCAAATCCAATTTCAAGGTTGTCAGGAACAAAGCTGACCTCATATTTCATGTAACTCAGGCAGTGTTTCTGAAGTTTAATTTAAAAGGGTTTTCATTCTTTTAAAAAATTTTAGGCCACACCTCTAAGTGCTCATGGGCTGTTTCCAGCTCACTGTTTGGGGTCACACCTGGAGGTACTTAGGAGACTCTCTAGTACTAGGGATTGAACTCAGGGCCTCACAAATTCAAGGCAAGTGCTCTGTCACTGAGCCATATCTTGAGCCAGGGTAACATTCTGTTAGGAATTTCCCATACAGATTTTTCTTCTGTTGTCAAATTAATAGTGAAACACAATAATGTTTTCCCAAGCCAGTGTATTTATTTCATCAGGTAGTCTTGTTACTAATAATACCATACTTCATCTCTGAAACATCAGGAAGAAAAATTAGTGTTTAGTAAATAATGTTTTAACATCACACATATCAACATTCTTCATTCACTTAATACACTCACCCATTTAATTGAAAGTCTCTTCAAAAAACATTTTTGTTGATTCTTACTTCTATCTCTTAGCTTGATCACTATCTATCACTATCACTATCTTCCCGTTCATCATCTATTTGCTAGAGCGGGCACCAGTAATATCTCCATATGTCCTCTCTCATGCTAGTAGAACACAAAGGCATCCGCTTGCTCCAGGAACATAAAGAACCTCCAAACCATTATATTAGGTCATAGGAATGACCTAATATAAATGTTACTGGTATTTGGCATATCAAATACGACACGAACAGCTTGCCAGGCTTGCTGTGCGGGTGGCATACTCTTGTAGTCACCTCTAAATAAAGCTGATAACCCATTTTATCCTATAATTAAAAATAAAGAAGCAGAATGCCACAGCATTAGTTAACAACATACAACAAAAATATCAGTGATAAAAATAAGTAAGCTAATAGTTTATAAAGTGAAACAAAAACATAGCTCCACAGTGGTTATATATCTAGAAATACAAATTTTCTAATTTTTTTCTGCAGGGATTTCTTTATTTTACTTATTTATTTAGGAGACCATTTATTAATACCAGTACACAAATATATTTGCTTTATAATGTGTTATCATCCAATATTCTATTATTTCTTTTCTTGCACAGAATACTCTATTTTTGCCAGAGCCCCTCAGTTTGCTCCTGGGTTCCTCTGACATTTTATTAGCACTTCCGCACTTGCTAGCACTTCAAGATATCCAAAGCTCATCCCTGTCTCAGCCCTAGAATCAGCCAGTTCTCCAAGGAGCCCTTGTTTCTTTCAATGGAGAATGGCATCAGAAAATAGGATCAGTGCATCAATACTATCTTTGTCATTGAGAGCTGTCCTTAGCCTGACAAAAGTATAAATTTTTGTCTGTATATGAGATGCTGATTTACTGTTATGATTTTAAAATGTTACTAGATGCAAATTCTCTTCAGGTATCTTGGAATATAGACAGCATGAATCTTAAATGCAGCAGTGAAGTCTACATAAACAATTCTCAGGAGTTACCCAATTCAATGATCTGAGACTATGTTACTGACTTGGTTCTTTCTCCTATTTGGTATGTCCTGAAAGATTCTCTTAGCTCTCTTCTTAGGCCTGGCATTATGTTTGACTTTCCTTAGGCCTGCTCAGCTTGTCTCTCATCTGAGTTCAGCAATGATAATTCATACACTTGGTGCCCATCGGGTAAATGAAAGAATGAATAAAGCACATTCTGGTCATAGGATGCAAGCGAAACAATTACTAACTGGCAATAAATGCTTTACAATGACCCTTTGAGGTTAGTATTGGGGAGAATCCAGAGGAAATGCTATTGAACTGAAATAGCCACTGACAGGATGCTTACTTCCACCAAATCATCTAATGAAATTAGGCTAAGGCCTGTGATTAAGAAGAATTCTTTTTTTTTTTTTTTTGCTTTTTTGGGTCACACCCGCGATGGTCAGGGGTTACTCCTGGCTCTGCACTCAGGAATTACTCTTGGCGGTGCTCAGGGGACCATATGGGATGCCGGGGATCAAACCCAGGCCGGCACAGGCCGACCGAGTGCAAGGCAAACGCCCTACCCGCTGGGCTATCTCTCCGGCCCCAAGAAGAATTCTTGAATGTTCCCAAGGCCTCTTTTACATCTTCGTCATCTAACACTTGGTTACCTATGATGGAGAATGACTGACTCTTCACAAAAAGTAGTGGACACAGAGTTCATGGAAAGCAGCCCTGTGCAGCAGCCGATGGGTTTGATGGCATAAAGAGTAGGTAAAGGAATGCTTTCCTTTGTTGTAGGAGTTATCATCAAGAGAAAGGTATAAGGATTTATACTTAGTAAATAAATGCCTACTGTGTACCAGACTCTGGGGTAGTCACGTTATCTTCTTCCTTCATTCTCTTCTTTTCTACTTTAACTTGGTTTCTTTCTGCTTCCTCTCCTTTCCTCTTTCTCTTTTTATTCTATTCACACACCTACATTCTCTTAGATCCCAGTAAATTTCTCTTCCTCCTTCTGTTCTGTTTGCATCTCGTTCCTCATTAATCCCTTTAAATATCTCCATCTTTTTCTGTCCACTACTTGCTCTCTCTCCCTTCTGTCTCTCTCTCCTCGTTCTCATCAGCCAAGTTTATCAAAAATTTCATCCAATTTTACAAGTAGAGACTTCTAGTTTCTTCTTTGACATGCTAGGAACTTGGAAGTAGCTACTCTATCTTAACAAAGTAAGTGGTAAGTGAAGGGGGAAATAAACAACACACGCTCCTCCAGGAAGCGAGATCACAAGGTGAAAATTTTTGCTGAGATTGGAGAGACAGACAGGCACATACAAAATAGCACTATTTACCAAGGGAAATATCTCAGTGGGAGTCAGTACATCCATAAACTTAGTGAAATGGTAGAGATTCAGTAGAGACAAGTCTGAGAGTCAAAAATTCCCAGTTATAGGGGAGCTCCCACATTTTCTAGTTTTTAACTTCTATATAGTTAATTATTTAAATAGCTTTACTATTGTTTTTTTTTTTTTTTGGGTCACACCTGGCGACACTCAGGGGTTGCTCCTGGCTCTGCACTCAGGAATTACTCCTGGCGGTGCTCGAGGGACCATATGGAATGCCGGGGATCAAACTCAGGCCAGCACAGGCCGACCGCGTGCAAGGCAAACGCCCTAACCGCTGGGCTATCGCCTCGGCCCCGTACTACTATTGTCATTTTTAATAGAGAATGTTCCCCTCAAATTGCCACAAATAGGGAAGAGGAGGTAGTCATTTTGAGTTATAACAATACTACTCTTATAATATCTGACTCAATACACTAAATTGTCATACCCTAGTCTCTTGGGGTTTCATAAGCTCTTACTCAACCAGAAGAAAGGAAGATACTCTAGCTCACTGTAGCATCTGCTACATTCAAGATGGGGCCCAGCAACTGCACTGACCTGCACTCTGCAGCCATGCCACAGGCTTGAATCTATCACTTCAGAAATAGTCTCTCCAGAAATGCCAAGCTACAAATAATCTCAGTTTCCCTGAAATCTAGGCTCAAACCTGGGGTCTAGTCATTGTCAGACTGGGCAGCCTCTATCCACCCTAGTACAAATAGGAAGTCATGGCAGCTAGGCCCACCTCATAGGCCCCTCCAAGTCAACCCATTGGTGCAAACCATAGATCTTAAAGTTTCTGGACCACATGAAAGCTGCGAATTTTGCAGTACTGAAATTTCAATAGGAACACACCAAATTAGATAGGAAAGTAATATATGAGGTAACTAAGCTCAAAAAACAAAAAGCATTAACATAGAAGGTTCAACTAGCAACAAACAACTTAGTATATCTATCGATAAGGATTTAACAACCCTGTGATCAGTATAACAAATTTCACATAAAAGATATTCATTTTCTTATATTTACTGATTCTAATATTGGATCATTGTTATCTAATCGATTTTAATTCTAAAATTGTATCAACAGTTTTTGCTTTTGTCTGCATTAAAGTTTAAAAATTAAAAATAAATATTGCTGTATAAAAGTTAATTCAGGGTGAGTGAGGTGGAGCAGGGAAGTTTATGTGAGCAAGACAGGCTGAGATGTGATCTTAAATGTATGTAACACTTTCCCTTCCCTGCACCTCACTACAACATTAAGCAATGACTGTTTCTCACACTGTCTCATAACAAACATCATGCCTCGTAATTACAAAAAAATAAGTTATACTAAAAGAAAAATGAACAAACATCAGGATATATCAAGGGTGTTGGAATGCTATATAAGAGGTTCTAGGCCAGAACAAGATGCTTGTGTACAAATGTGAATCTCTCTTTTTCTCTATATCTCTATATTTTTGTTTCATATAAATACATATTTTATTTTATATATAAATATATATTTTATATGTTATATATAAATGTATGTTATATTTATATATAATATATACTATAGAGAGATAATGTTAAATATATACATATGTAGGCACACATATATATGAATATATCTTATACTTTTACAACAAGACTATTTCATATTTATTGTAGTCATTTAATATATGAAGTAGTTGAGACTCTGTAATGGGTTAAGTGTCTTTTCTAGTTTCTAAATGAGCCCCTCAAGGCAAGCATTGAGATCATCGTGATATGACATGGTCTTCTAAGGCTTCGAAAAGATACTTATCTTTATTTTTTGTGCTGTCCAAATATGGCAGACAAAGGAATTAATGGTAATTTAAAGTGTAAAGGACAATTCTGTGAATTGATGAAGTGTTTTCCTCTGTTGCTTGAGCCAGGATTTATGATCTCAAGATCAGGGAAAGGTAGGCAGTACAGTCATGGAAAGAACAGATCATTTTGCTGTCACAGGAAACTTTACTGGGGTGGTCTAGTCAGAGTGTTAGCAGGTGAGGAAGCAGCAATTTCCTGAACACAGAAGTTGAAAGACACTTGTGCAGGAGAAATGCTTGTATTTTCTAATTCCTTCTATAGTAAAGTTGGAGCTGCTGAACTAGCTAGCAGCTGCTCTTCCTAGCATAACTGCACCCATCCCAGAAGGAGAAATAACTCTTACCCATAATGCCATATTCTCCCAAGGATGCCAGGATAATGCCTTTCTATAAAAGCAAGAAAAGCAGCCCAAAAGCCTGGCTTACTCTGTCTCTCTCTCCAGCAGAAAATCAGGGCCAATACATTCTGCTTTGTGTTCTAGTCTTACACTTCTCTCTTGTGGCCTTATAATATGAACACATATCTGATTTGCCTTCATCTTTCAAGGACTTCACTATTATCTGTCACTATCTTTCTGTTCATCATCAATTTGCTCGAATGGGCTCCAGTAACATCTCCATATGTCCTGTTTCATGCTAGTAGAGCCCAAGGGCATCTGCTCGCTCCAGGAACATAAAGAGCCTCAAACCATTATATTAGGTCATGGGAATGACCTAACATAATTGTTACTGGTATTTGGCATATCAAATACGACATGGGCAGCTTGCCAGGCTTGCCATGTGGGTGGCATACTCTTGCAGTCACCTCTAAATGCAACATTTATTGATGAACTGCGTGGCGCCTTGAGGCCGCGCGAGCCGGGCTGTGACAGGCTCGTCTGCTGGATGGAGGTCCGGATGTGGAAAATGGCGGCGCTCATGGAGTGAGAGAGTCATCTGGCTTGTTGCGGGTCTGCTGGGGTGGTGGGCCAGGGCTAGAACCCACCATCCCTCCCAGGTGTCTCATGAGCAGCTGAGCACAGGGAGAGCAAGTAGCAGCTCTGCCCCATGTCTGTGAGTCTCTGGATCATCATACCTGGGCCAGAATGAAAAAAAAACAACTGTTGCAGGGTGGGTGTCGATGATCCGGGCTGTGATAGGCTCTTCTGCTGGATGGAGATGGGCACACAGCTCTCAGGCACGCGACTCTTGGGCACACGGGCACACTGCTCTCTGGGGAGGCGCGCGAGAAGCCTCCGGGACAGGTCCTCAAGACGAGTCCCCAAGCAACCTGCACACCGTGCACCCAGGGAAGTCACGACCCCACCTCCTGATCCTCTCGGCGGAAAGCCACCAGGAGAGAGCGTGTCAGCTTCAAGGACTTAAATATATATATATATATATATATATATATATATATATATATATAACACTGTATCACTGTCTTCCCGATCATCATCGAATTGCTCGAGCAGGCACCAGTCAGTAACATCTCCATATCTCCATATGTCTGGAGCCCACGGGAACATAAAGAGCCTCATCCATTCCATCAGGTCATGGGAAAGAGGTCTATAATTGTTACTGGTGTTATGTATGTATGTATGTATATATATATACATATATATATATACAATGTATATATATATACACACAATGTGTGTATATATATATACATTGAGGGTAGAATATTTATGGTAATTTGGAGGCCCCATTCACTCTCAATTTAACAAACATCTCTGAATGCAGCAGTTATGTGTACCTAGGTCGAGAAGTCAACATGATGAACGACCTAAAACCTGAGCTGCGCAGGAGGAAGAGAGATCGGCATGGAGTGCCTACAAAGGCATTGAAGAAATAGCTAAAAGGACAAAAGAACCTCCTGCTCCGGGCACATCTCTTCGACTCCACCTTTCTCCCTGCATTAACATACGCCTCAGAGACCTGGGCCCTACGAAAGCAGGATGAGAATGCTATTCGGGTCTCCCAGAGAGAAATCGAAAGAGCTATGCTTAGAATATCACATCTCACTCAAGTGAGTGAAGGAATCGGAGTTCTGACCTCCGTCGTTATTCCAGAATCAGGGACGCTGTCTCGTTTGCCAAGGCTTCGAAAATAGGATGGGCTGGACATGTAATGCGATTTGGAGACAACCGCTGGACTAGAGCCATTACCGACTGGATCCCACGGGATGTCAAAAGATCACGGGGCCGCCCACCTACAAGATGGTCAGACTTCCTTGTTAAGATCCTGAAGGAACGGGTTGAGGCTCTTCATATTCCTGAATCAACCAGATGCCATTGGGCTACATTAGCACGTGATAGGGTCCAATGGAAATGTTACTGGCGCCCGCTCGAGCAAATCGATGAATAATGGGATTAAAGTGATCTGGTGGTATATATATACATTGTATATATACATTTTATATATACATATATAAAATATATACATATATACATATGTATGTATATATATGTATATGTATATATACATATATATATATTTTTTTTTTTGGGGTCATACCCAGAGATGCTCATGGGTTAGTCCTGGCTCTACACTCAGGTGTTACTCCTTGCTATACTGAGGGAACCATATGGGATGCCGATATCAAACTCAGGTCGGCTGCTACAAGGCAAACACCCTACCCACTGTGATACCACTCCAGACCCTCAAGGACTTATATTTATTTTTTATTTGAAATTTTATCTAAATTAACATATTTTTCAAGTTTTAGCATATATATTCTTTTCTCTTTTTATAAGGCTTTTTTTCTTTTTTGGGTCACACCTAGCAGTGCTCAGGGGTTACTCCTGGCTTTGGACTCAGGAACTTACTCCTTGTGGTGCTCAGGGGACCATAAGGGATGCCTGGGATCAAACCCGGTTTGCTGCATGCAAGACAAAGGCCCTGCCCACTGGACTATCACTCTGGCCGCCTATATTCTCTTATCATAAAACAACATCACCCACATTTTAGGATGGACACCAGGGTGCATTTAGTATTCTCTTAGAGGTGCTTGCAAAGTTGTTAGAAAACAGACTTATCTGTATAGAAGATACTCAGTTCCTATGTCAGAGATTTGGGTTAAGTCCACAAGTCAATGAAATTCACAACAGTCTGAATTTCTAAATTAAAGCCTCTTACAGCTGACCCATGCATTCAGGAAGGTGTATAAAGTAATGGGATGAAAAAAATGCCTCTGTGACAAGTGTCTGTGTGTCAGTGTGTTCCATCCCCTGTCCTGAATCTAGGAAGCTGACCTGAAGCAGGCTAGCTATCTCCATGTTGCTGTGGCAGCTGCTCCTTTTTACATTTAAGTATTTCTCTGGCCAGTAGACTAAGTGCTCAAATAGGGACTAGGTAGATCTGTGGAGAATGGTCAGTATTTTAAAGACCTTTCCTGTTATAAGGAAGAGGCGTGGATATGATGGATGAACTGAGGAAAACTAGTGAAATGTCCTTGGAAGCTGAAAATGTTGAAAGCAGTTTGCTTTCCACATTTGTCTTTAGGGCTCAGTAGAGCTACTCAGATTTCCCCTAGCATGATAGTAAAATACAAGGAAGCAAAAGAGAAACAATAGCAGCAACCAAGATGAATCGCCTCAAGGAATTAAACAGAACAATAAAGGCTCATATTTGATTTCATTTTATACCAGGATCTCAGGTTAGACACTATTTACCTAATTTTTGGTTCAAACATGATTTACCTAATATGAAAGAGACTAAATCCCAGGAGTGACCTATTTACAATTTAAAGCAAAGTTCAACCCTCTTTATAGAGTTTTGAGTTCACTCAGACTCAGGGTTTTGACCTAGAGCTAGATTCTGATATGGCTTTCTGCCATTATTACTGAAGACCTGATTTGGGAACAACCAAATAAAACTAACTCAAATTCAGAAGCACAACATGCAGAAGCAGACATTTACTTCATCTTCAATATAGTGGAGATTTTTTATAAATTTAACTTCTGATTAGAAAGCTTCTTAGATTGGAAAATTTCAGCAATGAAATTTCAGTAATAAGCCAAAGGCAGGTCTGCCTGAGGTCAAATGAAATTTAGATGAAAAGTCCAGGATTATCAAAAAGAATGAGGGAACTTCAAGTTTCTGTACATTCAAGGTCAACGGGTTGGATTCTTTCATTTTTGATTTTTATGGCAGTACATAATTTCTGTTCCTAGTTGGCTCCCTGCTTTTTTATGCAATAAATTTTGAGTTATGATAGTAAACCTCGCATGCAATCAAGTCTGTACATCTCCTTATCTGAATATTTCTATCACACCAATCACTTTAGAATGCCCCAGATTATTCTTTTTATAGAAATACCAACAAATGAAATAGCCTGTCATTTGATCTTCTAGTTGGTGTTTATAATAGGATTATTAAATCATTTCTTCAAGTATTTAAACAGAAATATAGATGAATAAGCCAATAGTAGGCAGAGAACTTAGTCTCCTTTTTATTTATTTTTATTTAATTTTTTAAATTTTTATTGTACCACTGTGAGATATACATTTACATAAGTGTTCATATTTGGGTGTCAGTCATACAGTGTTCTAGCACCCATCCCTCCACCGGTGCCCATTTCCCTCCACCAATGTCCCATGATTTCCCCCTCCCCCCAGCCTGCGTCTAGGGCAAGAAAACCTTCATGAAGGTCTTAGTCTCCTCTTTAAACAGGAAGTAATGCAGTGCTCTTTCATTAGCTACTTCTACGCACATTTTCCCCTTAAGTCACAACACATATCATTTGTACCAATTATTGGGGAATCATCTCAGTACTACATTTGTTCCTCCTCTGTGCTGTTGTCTTCCATTCTGATAAATTCATTCTTACCTTTGTCACTGACTCTTTTTTTAGTAAGAGTGCTAGTCATTTAAAGGAAGAGCTAAGTGCTTTAAACATAAGTTTCCCTATCAAAATACCATCCACAAACTCTCAAACACAGACCAATGGGGATGATGATTGTGATAATAAACACTGACCAGATGTGTGCTAGAAACTTCCTTTTTACTTTTTGAGATCTCATTGTTTCTGAATGTGCACAACAGAATGATTAGAGGCTATGGGGATTTGGGTGAGTCCAGAGAGAATCTCAGTCTGCAAGACTTTCCTCAGATGGTTGGTGTTTCCATAGTTCCTCTTGTAGGGAGATTTACACTTTATTCACTCCATATTGAATAAAGGGATGTTCTCTAAAGAAGGGATTTATGGCTGAAAGCTTCCTTAATTATAGGCTAGTATAATAAGTCCTTCTACTATCTTAATGATTAGGGAATTAAGAAGCTCCTTAATAGAAATTGACAGGATCCATTGTCATTGCAGAGAAGGTTCTGTTATGGTCTAGAGTACCCTGCCAACCATCCCAGGATTTAGGGTTCCCCAAAGGCTCATTAACATCTCAGACCATAAGGTCTCCAAAGGAGGCACTAATGGTGCACCTCGTTATGATCTGAGGATAATGACTGCATGACATCGTATCCATTGAGATGATAATGGCTCTGTAAAAACTGTTATGATGTCAGCAGCAGAAAAATACCATTTGTTCTTTATAATATTTTATTTCTAATATGCCATAGTATCTAAATTATATGAGAATTATTTTACAAATTTGACTTAATAGATGCTTTGCATATGATGCTCTTAAAAAACCCACATTCTCTCTTACAACAGCTGTTATCACCCTTATATTACTGCATAAATGAAGGGTAAGATTAGTAATAATCTCATAGTACAGAAATACTTATGAGTAATGGAGTAAGAAACAAAGACGTAAATTTACCTAATTTACATAGTCATTTGCTCCTGGGAGTAAAATGGGGTTCTGTTTTTAGAACGCCCAAAACGGCAGAGAGAAAAGCCCATAGTAATAATAATGCTAATGGGAGTGATTGTCACCCATATGGAGCACTCATTATGCATCATGCCCTATGCTAAGTAATTTTCCTGCAGAATTTAAATTTAATTCTTGCAAAAAACATCTCTGAGGTGGGTATCCCCATCACCCTCACAGTAAAGACGAAAAAGATAAGTGCAGAGGGATTCAAACTTACTATGATTACAGTCATGCCCCATAGTTACTGGGATTGTGTGCCAGGAAGAATTATAGATTTCCAAATCAGGAGAAATGGGCTTATTGTTGGCAACTGTGACCCTGTAGACATTATTTCATTTCCTGGGACATTGTGAAGTTGTAAATCTTATGAGCATTATCGAATACCTACTGTGGCGAGGGCATTGCAAAAGCAATGCTAAGATCAGAATCTTTGCATCATTTCTAGGATAGTTATATATTCATTGGTAGTAATAATATTTTCCTAAGCATCATCAGCATAATATATATCATATAAAATGCAATTATAATATTGATGTGATACATGAACAGATTTTCAACTTTTGTGCTATGTTAAGAATTGGAAAATAAGTTCAGTTTTTACAGGGCATAAAACACTGTCCATTTCTATTTAAATCCTTAAAGTATACAAAAAGCTATTTTTCCAATCAATTTCCATTGGACTCTAGACAAGGGAAAAATGGAGATGAGTATAAAGAAAAATCTATTAGTCTATGTTAGTATTGCCTATTTATAGCTCTAAGAATTTCCCTGTGTATACACATAAGAACTAAATTAATGTTTTAAAAAGACTTCACTATTGGGATATATTTAGCAACAAACCAGCATAAAAGGGAAATCTTACCATAAAGTCTGTAGAAGCTCTTTGAGTCAAAAGGTTGGCTGTTTTTAAGAGCTGAAACTGCCATATCTGCATCCTTCCACTAGAGGGAAGAATGTGAATTGTTCCTAATGAATAAGATGCCTGTTTCATGAGGGAGCAATCAAGGGCTGATAGCTTAAAATGATCCTGTGAAACACCCACATTTATTTAGAGTGGCTGTTACTCTATAATATAGCAATGTTACATTAATACTAATGAATTTATCAGTAGGATAGAGATGACTGGAAGAAAAGATCTTAAATGCCAAGACCAAATGAGAGTATAATCCATTTGGATATGAAGTTATTAATAATTTGACCATAATACCCAAAATATAGCAAAAGAAAATAAATTTGCCACATGATGGCAAAGGAAGACAGGACTTCTTGGGGACTATGAGGTTCTTCTGTTTTCTGGGAAGCAGCTTCTTGAGTTGTGCTATTGTTAGGCCTTCTACGATTGTTTTGCAGATAAAATTAATTGTATTTTATACCTTAAAATATTCTATATCTTAAACTCATAAACTAAGAAAAATTATATCCAGAGATATAGACCAATGTTCTACATTGTGTTTGTGAAGAGAAACTGTACTTGCTCCTGCACTGTCCCTTTGACCACAGAGTTTATGCACTATTTGCTTCTGTGATCTTCAATGGCGTGAGTGCCGCTCTCCTTGCACTGACAAAATGCTGAAAGACTAGACAGACCATAAGTTAAGAAATGGCCCAAATCTTTGATTACCATATTCTGACAACTATTGCTCAAGACATAAAAACAGAAACCTAGTTTCCAAAGTTTTGGCCAATGCAGGGATGCTCTAAATAAATTTCAGTGTGTTTCCAACCAATTGTTTTAGTTCACTTTTTGCGCATAAAATGAAGATTTTTTTTGACATTCTTCTGTTGAAAGGGATGTGACGATATGAAAGTTCACAGAAAGACACTATTGTGGGCCGGAGCAATAGAACAGCGGGTAGGATGTTTGCCTTGCATGCGGCTGACCCGGTTCGATCCACAGCATTCCATATGGTCCCCAGAGCACCGCAAGGGGTAATTCCTGAACAAACACCAGGAGTAACCCCCTGAGCATTGCTGGGTGTGACCCAAAAAGCAAAAAAAAAAAAAAGACAGTATTGTAATTAAGGCAGGTTATTAAAAGAATAAAGTAGTTTAAAATTTAGAGTTTGTACCCAAAAATTCAATGGCTTTCCTATATACAAATAACAAAAGAGAAGAAAGGGATATCAAGAAAATGATCCCATTCACAATTTTACCACAGAAAATCAAATACCTAGGAAAGTTTTTGACATAGAACATAAAAAGTTCCTCTACAAAGAAAACTACAAAATATTACTTCAAGAAATAATAGAGGACACAAGGAAATGGAAACCCATTACCTGCTCATGGATCAGGAGAATCAACATTGTCAAAATGGTAATGCTCCCTAGAGCTTTATACAGATTCAATGCCATCCCTATAAGGATACCCATGACATTCTTCAAGGAAATTGACCAAGCTCTCCCTGAAATTTGTATAGAATAATAAATCCCCACGGATAGTTAAAGCAATCCTTGAGAAAAAAAAAATGGGAGGCATCACCTTTCCCAACTTCAAACTCTACTACAAAGCAGTAGTAATTAAAACAGCATGATATTGGAATAAAAACAGATCTGTGGACCTATGGAATAGAGTTGAATATCCTGACAACCAGCCTCAAGCACATGACTATTTAATCTTCAACAAAGGAGCAAGAAGTGAGAAATGGAACAAGGAAAGCCTCTTCAACAAATGGTGCTGGGAAAACTGGGCAGCTACATGTAAAAAATGAATTTAGACCTCTGTCTATCACCATACACAAAAATCAGATCAAAATGGATTAAAGATCTCACTATCAGACCTGAATCCATAAATTATGTAGAAGAAAATACAGGAAAAACCCTCCCTGACATTGAAGCTAAAGACATCATCAAAGATGAAACACCACTAACAAACAACTAGAAGAATAAACATGGGACTACATGAAACTAAAAAGTTTTTGCACCTCAAAAGAAACAAAGACCAAGATACAAAAAACAGTCCACAGAATGGGAAAGAGTATTCACCAAATATCCATATGATTAGAGGTTAATATTCAGGATATATCAGGCATTGATAGAACTTTAAAGAAAACAGCCAACATCATCCAAAATATGGGGGAGAAAAAAATGAACAGAAACTTCTGCAAGAAAGAAATTCGAATGGCCAATGACATATGAAAAAATGCTCATCATCAT
>JAJIBD010025361.1:0-96648 GCA_021461705.1 Cryptotis parvus | reverse complement strand
AGAAACAATAGACTCTTAAAGTAGACTGGCAGGGCACAAAATTAATACCCAAAAGTCAGTGGCTTTCCTATATACAAATAATGAAAGATAGGAAAGGGATATTAAGAACACTATCCCATTCACAATTGTGCCACAGAAAATTAAATACCTGGGAATCAGTTTGACAAAGAACTTAAAGGACCACTTCAAAGAGAACTACAAAACATTACTTCAAGAAATAAAAGAGGACACAAGGAGGTGGAAACACATTCCCTGCTCATGGATTGGGAGGATCAACGTTGTCAAAATGGTAATACTCCCTAGATCTTTATACAGATTCAATGTCATCCCTTTAGGGATACCCATGACTTTCTTCAAAGAAATTGACCAAACACCTCTGAAATTTGTATGGAATAATAAACCCCAAGGATAGCTAAAAGCAATCCTTGGGGAAAAGAAGATGGGAGGCATCACCTTTCCCAACTTCAAACTCTACTACAAAGCAGTGGTAATTAAAACAGTATGGTATTGGAATAAAAATAGACCTGTGGACCTATGGAATAGAGTAGAGTATCCTGACAACCAGCCTCAGATACAAGAGCAATTAATCTTTGATAAAGGAGCAAAAATTACGAAATGGAGCAAGGAAAGCCTTTTCAACAAGTTGTGCTGGGAAAACTGGGCAGCTACATGTAAAAAAAAATGAATTTAGACCTCTGTCTATCACCACGCACAAAAATCAGACCAAAATGGACTAAACCAATATCAGAACTGAATCCATAAAGTACATCAAAGAAAATATAGGAAAAACCCTCCATGACATTGAAGCTAAAGACATCGTCAAAGAATAAACACCACTAACAAAACAGCTAGAAGAAAAGATAAACATATGGGACTACATGAAGCTAAAAATCTTCTGCACCTCAAAAGAAACGGTGACCAAGATACAGCGCCACAGAGTGGGAAAGAATATTTGCCCAATACCTATCCGATAATGGGTTAATATCCAGGATATATCAAGCACTGGTAGAACTTTACAAGAAGAAAACAACCAACACCATCAAAAATGGGGAGAAGAAATGAACAGAAACTTCTGCAAGGAAGAAATTTGAATGGCCAAAAACATATGAAAAAATGCTCATCATCATTAATCATCAGGGAGATGCAAATCAAAACAACAATGAGATATCATTTCACACCACAGAGACTGGCACATATCCAAAAGAGCAAGAACAACAAGTGCTGGTGTAGATGTGGGGAAAAGGGGACACTCATCCATTGTTGGTGGGAACATCGACCGGTACAGCCTTTCTGGGAAACAATATGAACTTTCCTCTAAAGACTAGAAATTGAACTCCCATTTGACCCAGCCATACCACTGCTGGGAATATACCCTGGGAAGCCAAAAACACTCAGCGGAAACACCATCCATGCTTTTATATTAATAGCAGCTTTATTCACAATAGCCAGAATCTGGAAACAACCAGAGTGCCTGAAACAAAACTTTTCTGGATAAAGAAACCTTTGGTACATCTACACAATGGAATGCTATGCAGCGGTTAGGAAAAATGAAGTTAAGAAGTTTGCCTATAAAGGATGGACATTGAGAGCATCATGTTGAGTGAAATTAGCCAGAAGGAGAGAGACAGTTATAGAATGACTGCATTTGTTTGCATGACATATATATATATATATATATATATAATATATACCATGTATATACATATTATGATACCAATGTCCAAGGTCAGGCAAAATGTAGATCTGGAGATCTTGCCAAAGGTGGAAACTACAACAAATATGTGGTAGCAGAGGTTGTGGTAAGACAGAAAGGAATAGTGGGCCAATAATTGTCGAAAATCTATTACAATTCACAACATGTAAGAGAGGGAAGAGAGAAAGAAAGAGAGAGAGAGAAAGAGAAAGAGAGAAAAGAGACGGAGGAACCTGCCACGGAGGCAGCCTAGGGGAGGGGGGAGGGTATCGGGGACATTGGTGGTGGGAGGTGGGCACTGGTGGAGGGATGGGTGCTGGAACACTGTATGGCTGAAACCCAAACAGGAATATTTTTGTAATTGTCAAAAAAATAAATAAAATAAATAAAAAGTAACGGAGGTAGGTGTATTGCAACAAAGGTTACAGTAACGTGGTAAAGTATAAAATATGCTTTGGGCAGTCAAGTTAATAAAATATAAAAATAGTCTGTTTTTTAAAAAAATAATTAATTAATTGTTCTGGCCTCTCTAATTAGAATTAGAGAGGCCAGAACAATCCCATGAGGATGAATTTCAAAGTGGGGTCTCCAATACAGCACTTTCCTTTTCTCAGTGGTCCATGGACTTGTCAAGGTTAACCCTCTCCTGTTGTGAAAGGTCCTGCTAAAGTTAAAATTGTATGGAACTCATAGGGAAGCTCTAAAAACCACAATGTCTCCGGGTGTGCCTCATTGTCACTTTCCCCTGATTACCTAAGCCGCTGGTTGTAGAGAACATGGTTAATGACAAAGGGTTATGTTCTGGAAAGGCTTACTCAAGGCACATTCATTTCAGACAGCATATGATTTTTCATCATCTGCTGAAACTGATGATACTGATATTCATCATATCAGTTTCATCGTGAATTACTTTTGCTGCAGTTTTCTCTTGTCAGGTAATCTGCCTGAAGGTAAATGAATTATGGATTTTAAGGGAATCAGAGAAAGTGTGAAAATGAATTTTAAATCTGTCTATATAAAACAACTTTAAATCCTTTAACAGAGATCTAGCCTAGCTATACCACTTTCTTATATTAAATTTTCTATTGTGTTTATTATTATTTTTGTTTCATGCCAGGGGCCACACCTTGCAGTGCTCAGAGTTTACTCCTGGCTCCAGCACTCAGAAATTTCTCCTCGTGATACACAAGGGACAAGATGGGATGCTGGGAATCAAATCCAGGTCAGATGCTTGCAAGGCAAGTCCTTACGCACTGAACATTTGCTCTGGTCCCTATCATCCTTTTAACAAATATAAATCTTGCATTAAGATAAAATTCAATTTACCAATTAAATTGTAAATCATCAAGAGTAGGTCACAGTAGAGATAGTACAGTGGCTAAAGCACTATTGTTAGTTGATCTCTAGAACTGCATATATTTCCTCAAACACTACCAGGAGTAATCCAGGAGAATATAGTCAGGAGTCACCCCTGTTACAAATGTTTGGATCTAGAGATATAGTGGAAGAGTTTAGGCCTTTGTCATAGCATGTGACTGACCCTCATTCAATCTCTGGTACTGTATATTGTTTCCCAAGATTCACCAGGTGTAATACCTAAGCACAGTGACAGAAATAAACCCTGAAGACCAGGTGTAGTTCAAAAGTTGAAAAAAAAAACCCCATATAATATAGATAAAACCCCAAATCTCTATTCACTAATAAAGTGTGGAACATAACCTCTTATTTGGTGAGGTCCAGATGTAGGAAAGAAGGCAGGACTTGTGGGGAGCTCAGAGACGAACCCCATGCTGATCTGTCCCTCAGATATCCAGCCAGGGAATTCATGCCTCTGAGGTCTCGTGACCATCCCATGACCGCTGGCTACCGCCTTTGCTATGTGAGGCATTGTAAAACCCTAACCCCTATCCTGCCTGTCCCTGTAAAGCACATCTCATTCCTTACATGGAAATAATGAACATTTGCCCATTTTTCACCCATCTTACTGTAGGTCACGTTCTCTTCCTGCCCTTTTCATGTAAAAATACTATGAACTGCTCAATAAAGATGGGCACTTGATCAACCTAGGTGACTTGCGCTCCTTCTCTTCTTTCTGCTCTCACATTTGGGTGCATACCCCAGAGATTTCCCCAGTTGAGTCCTACCCTGCGATTTGGAGACAACCGCTGGACTAGAGCTGTTACCAACTGGATCCCACGGGATGTCAAAAGATCACGTGGCTGCCCATCTACAAGATGGTCAGACTTCCTTGTCAAGACCCTGAAGGAACGGTTTGAGGCTTTTCATATTCCTGAATCAACCAGATGCCATTGGGCTACACTGGCATGTGATAGGGTCCAATGGAGATGTTACTGGAGCCTGCTCGAGCAAATCGATGAATAACGGGATTCAAGTGATCAAGGGATCAAGTCCTACCCTGCTGGTGGGGGTTGGGCGGGATAGGTGCCGCTCAACGTGGGGCTCGAGGTACTGGATCATCTCAAGGTGACCTGGGACGATGGCCATTTTCATCATTTGCTAGCCACTGGAGCGATGAGTGAAGATCAGCACTAGATCGCCCCAGCGGATTCGCCTCTCGCGGTGAAGATCTGTTTAGTTAAGGAGTCAACGCATTTCAACCCCTGCCCATCAGGTGGGGGGGGGTCACTTCGGGTGACCCATTTCTTTCACTCTCTGTAGTATTTCAGCTCTGCCCACCAGGCACGGTGGTCACTTCAGGTGCCCCATTTCTTACATTTTCTTCTGATTTCTTTCCGACTTTTTCTGTCAATCTTGTTTTTTCTAGGACGACCACGATTTCTCCCTCGGACATGAGTCAGACACTTAAGAGCCATTAGGTCAGCTGAGAAGACTCCTGTGACAGGATAAGGGGGTCGCAGAGGTGAATCCCAGATAAATTCACGTCTCCCACTGAAGACAAACTGCGCACCATCAGGCACACTGTATTCATAACCACTTGATCTGAATTTCTATTTGCTGGTCGATTCTCTCTCTGTGTCTCTCTCTTTTTCTTTTTCTCTCTCACTTTCCCTCCTTCTGCTTCCTAAAGCCTCCATATGCTCCCTTGGAAATCTCTTGGGGGATGGAGAGGAAGGTTATAACCTCTGAGTGTGTGTGTGTGCGTGTGTGTGTGTGTATGTGTGTGTGTATGAGCACCCTGATAGGTCCTCCTATCAGGTATGATTCTGTGGCTCCATGACCTGGCACCCGTAAGGTCCCACAAAAGGTTTCGGAGTCCGAGTGGGCTGTCTGCAGTTCCACGAAGAACATATGGTCAATGGTGGTGCTGACCTAGTGGCCAGCCGCAAGTCACAACAGCTGAAGTCACTACAGCCAAGTTCTTCACCGGCCAAACAAGCACTGAACGGTCTCTGCAAAGAGGCACCCCTCCTTTGTCTGTCTCATGTCACCTCTCACTATGGGAGGGACTGGAGAAAAAACTCACTAGTGAAGGATTCTAGGAGATGAAATTTCAGATAGAAATCCTTTTCTCTCTCCCCTTATCTCAGACTAGCATCTTTCTAAGAACATGTGGCTTGAACATAAACTAAAGCACCAGCAAAATGCCAGTAAATTGCGGCTTGCACTATTGGACTATCTTGCAGTTAGACCATTTTTGCAAACAGCAAAAGAAATGGATAAAATTTCTTTTTTTTTAAATTTTTATTATACCACCGTGAAAGCGTACACTTACAAAGGTGTTCATAATTGGTTCTTGGTAATACAGTATTCCAGCCCCATCCCTCCACCAGTGCCCCATTTCCACCACCAATGTACCCCTCCCCTCCCCATCCCCCGCCTTAATAGCAGGTACCCAGTTTCCTCTCTTTCTCTCTCTATCTCTCTCTCTGTCTCTGCATCTCTCTCCCTCTTATTTTCACCTTATGGCTAGCCCTGCAGATATTTAGAGTTTGTCACTTAAGTCTCTTTGTGTATATTCAGTGGTGAGTTTTTAATCTGCCATTACCATTTCCCATATTTATTAAAACACTGGTATCTATATCCTATTAATGAATGCGTCATTCTATATCTGTCCTTTTCCTTCTGACTAATTTCACTCAGCATGATAGACTCCATGTCCATCCATTTGCAGGTAAATTTCATAATTTCATCCTTTCTGACAGCCGCATAGTATTCCATAGTGTAGATGAACCACAGTTTCTTTAGCCAGTCCTCTGTTCTCGGGCATTTAGGTTGTTTCCAGATTCTAGCTATAGTGAATAGCGCAGAGATGAATAAAGAAAGAAAGGGACATTAAAGAAACTATCCCATTCACAATTGCACCCGAAAATCAAATACTTAGGAATCAGTCTGACAAAGAATGTAAAGGATCTCTACAAAGAAAACTACAAACGTTACTTCAGGAAATAAAAGAAGACCTGAGAAATGGAGACACTTCCCTGCTCATGGATTGGAAGGATTAACATTATCAAAATGGTAATACTCCCTAGAGCTTTATACAGATTCAATGCGGTCCCTATAAAAATACCCATGATGTTCTTCAAAGAAATTGAACAAACACTCCTGAAATTTGTATGGAATAATAAAACCCCACGAATAGCTAAAGCAATCCTTGGGGAAAAAGAAGATGGGAGGTATCACTTTCCCCAACCTCAAGCTCTACTACAGAGCAGTTGTAATTAAGACAGTGTGGTATTGGTATAGAGACAGACCCGTAGACCTATGGAATAGAACTGAGTATCCTGAAACCACTCACAAATATACAACCACTTAATCTTCGATAAAGGAGCAAAAATATTAAGTGGAGCAAAGAAAGCCTCTTCAACAAATGGTGCTGGGAAAACTGGGCAGCTACATGTAAAAAATGAACTTAGACCTCCTTCTAACGCCATGCACAAAAGTCAGATCAAAATGGATTCTAGATCTCCATGATCTCCATGATCTAGTCATTCTAGACATGAATCTATAAGGTACATCGAAGAAAACATAGGAGAAACGCTCTATGACATCGAAACGAAAAGTATCTTTAAAGACGACACACCACTGACCAAGCAAATGGAAGCTAAGATAAACAAATGGGATTATATAAAACTGAAAAGCTTCTGCACCTCAGAAGAAATGGTGACCTGGATAAAAATTTCTTATGTCCAAGTCACCATGGCATTGTACCAGGCTTTGAAAAAGAAAGACACTCAGATTGCCTCATGTGTGTCTCAGGAGTAAAGGAACCAGAACAGGACCCCACACTAACTGCACAGGCTGGAGCCCTAGTGGCTCCATCTTGCCTCCAACTCCACTGGCACCTGCAGAACCTGCAAAAGCTTCCGAGGAGGCTGGGGCTGCTGCTGAGCCCCTCCCCTCCAGGGATCACTCCAGGCAGCTCAGGCTTCGCCTCATAGATCTAGGATTCCTAGAGAAGAACAGCTCAGCAAAAGGTCCTTGCAGGGAAGCCCACTGTGCCCACTGTGGTATAAGGCAGCTCAAGAGTGTAGCTCTCCCCTGGAAGAGGCTAATGCAGCAGGTATATTTGCAGAATTTGTAGCAGACTGGAAAGAGCTCAGGCATATATCTCTTCCCCCAGAAGTCAGGCAGGCAGGGTGCACTCAGAGCTGAGCCTCTTATCATTCCAAACCTACTAGTCCCACCCCAGAAGTTTCCCTAAGGGAAATGGAGGGCAGAGGGAGAAGCAGGCAGAGTGAAAGTCCCCGCAGCCTTCTCAGTGAAGACTTCACGGATGCAAACAGCAGCTAAGGAGAGATCCTTCAATGTTTACAGAGAAATTTCAAGTGTCAACCTTTGCTTTTGAGTTCACCCTGGATGACAAATAATTTTATCCAATTATTGCAAGCCAGAAAAGAGATTATAATAGGGCCTGCGCAGATGAGCACTGGATGCTGACCTTGACTGCCCCATAGGTATAACCACAGTTTTGTCTTTGACAGATCCAGAATGGGATTATCAAACCAGAGGAAGCAGAAATATGTTGATTCACTTCAAAAGGGAATGAATAAGTGCAGTAATTTAACGTACAGGATTTTTTTTTTCTTTACAGCCCAACCTGTCCTCATTAACATCTATTTTCAGAGACTGAACATCAAAACTGATTTTAACTTTCTTTACTACGTCTTTAGCGACAGCCACTAAGGCAGCACCCAGAACTTGGAGATAGGAAAGCTGAAAATTGTAGCGTAACACTGATTTTAGGTTTACAACTGAATTGGCCATCATCTAGGTTGCCGGTTTTGTCAACAAAAATGCTTTCTTGACCCATGCTTCACGAAAAAAAAAAATAAAACAGGCAGGGGACAGAAGGTGGTGCAGACTGAAAAATGCAGGTCAAAGTCCCAATTGGCTGAGTAGGGCTATTCTTTGCCCTTGGGGGCTGCCCTTCCTTTTAAGGTCTATCAGTCTCCTCTACTTTTTGTAAAAGGGTCATATAATAACTTAAGATTGATCAATCAACTGTATGTGTGTGTGCCTGTGTGGTGGCCACCCATTGTTTGCAGTTGATTTGTCCTGTCTGTGTAGAGTGTTAGGAACCAAGTTGGAGTCAGAAACAAGTTGTTAAACCATGGATAAGCAATGTGTTCTAACCTGAGTGTTGAGCATGAGGAGAAATTAACATGTTCAAATTAGATCTAATGGTAAAACCTTTATGGGTTCCTGATCCCTGAAATTCTCTCATGTCCAGAACCAATGCTGTTTAAAAAGGGTGGGAGCTCTGCCAGAATCAGGAAAAAGATAAGAACTTTGTGAGATGATGCAGAGCTTTACCTTATAAGCCTTAGTAAAATTCTAATAAGAAATTAGGCTGTTTTAAAAATAACTAAGATACAAGAACTATTTAGTCAAGGAGGGTCTTGTGTTTCACAAAAATTGGTAGTTAAAATGTTTTCTTATGCTGGTATGTCTAAAGGTACATATTTGTTTTATTTATGCTATAGATTATTAGAATATGTGGTCTAGAAAATTTTATTTGAAATAATTTTGGTACATAAAACAGGTTCAAGAAGTAAAGATTTAGTTTAAACATGGGGTTCTAAAGTTATAAAATTGATTGCAAAACTTTTATCCTACCAGTGTTTTATGTTATCTCTTTAAACTTTTGGTAACTTAAATTTCTAGACTACATAGCAGATAATGGGGTAATCTCAGATCTTGCCTGATCATCTGAAGCCACAGCATTGTGCCTTGGTAAAAAGTTTTAAAGATATCAGGCTTCCCAGATGGAGTCCCAGACCAGCCTCAGGGCCATTTGCTGGAAACAAAAAGTGAGTCACTTAAACATTCAAGCAGATAGGAATGCTCCTTTAAATTTAGTGGCTTCCAAACATGAATAATTGGATAAAAATGTTGGAGTAAATAACAGCAATCAACATTTTTTCAGACTTAGTTGCTAATCTGCCAAATATATGCTGTTATTGAGATAGCTTTAATATATGTGAGCTTTGTCACCAGGTATCAACCTAGACTTAAAAATGCTTAAAAATGAGAACTTAAAATGCTTAAAAATAAACTTAAAATGCTTTATACACAAGTGTAAAATATTTACTGTTTCTTGGTATTAATATTTTGAGTACTTTAACTTTGCATTGTTTGTGTTCCTAGAAGTTGGAATTATAAAAGTGGAATTCTAAATGTTTTCTGGATAATTCCTAATATAAAGTGAGCTGTTGCCAAGTGTATATTTAAAGAACTTTAATTGTGAGCATCTCAACCTCTTGAATATCTATGGAACCGATTTAATGTTTTAAAGTAGTTTGCCATGCTAGATAAGATAATAACTATGCTCTTGGGCAGGTCCAACAGCAAACTGGTATATTGCACTTCATTGTGAATAAAGTGAAATATATGCTTTTCTCTCTTTGCACCTTCAGTACATTTTTGATGTATCATGGCACTGTTGGTTTTCATGAACTCAGACAAAATATTTCCTCTCTGTAATAGGGTCTAGGCCTCATGCAGACAGGAAAGCCATTAATGGGACCCCAAGGCCCTCGTACAAGGAAAATAGGAGTGGAAGGGATTAGCCTACATGACAGGAGCAGATAGTTATGACAAGTACAGTTACAAGTACCCTACTGTCAGGGATGCTGCTGGTGTCCCCAACAGTATCAGGACAGAAGTTCTCTTCTACCTCCAAGGTCACCGAAAAAAAACAATGAAAACTCACGAATTTGGTGCAGTTCAAAAAGTCTTTTAATAGTACGAAAGCTCTTCCACAGCACTCCAATATAATGAATGAACTCTAGCTCTGGTCAGAGCTTAGACCATAGGAAAGAGTCTAAGTCTCCCACCAAAGAGAGAGGATCTTACCCAAGAGGAGTCCTACCCAAAAAAGAAGGGAAAAAAGGCTGAGGGGCTTCAAGTCAGTCCCCTTATATACACCAAAGTAATCCTATCTGTGACAGGGAGGGTCAACAAAAAACTCTAAACAGATTGTAGAAGGGCAGTGCTACACCCTATTACAGGTATAAACAAAGGTTACACCAAGGACTAATCCCTTCTACTGAGATTATCTCTTATGTAAAACACTGGAAAGAGAAAGAGAGAGTGAGAGCTGGTATAAAGTAATACATCTCAATTTCATGAGCTTCATGTAATCTACATGGTACCCACAAGGTCCTTCTTATTTATTATCTGCACCAGGGTGATTCTGAGTATTTTGTTCTCTGTATACTGAAAGGGTCACACCACCTACTTGAGAGCAAACTAGTATAATCCTTCCTATAATCTTCCTATAGTCTCAACATAGCCAGAGTGGTAGTCTCCTGATAAATTCTCACTGTCCCACGCTGGGTGCAGTGGGTATAAAGAGGAGCTGTGCCCAATCTAGAAAGCATAGAAGTCTTAGTAGATGTATAAGTCAGAAGTTATTCAATCAAGGTGACTTCTGTAACTGCCACAACCTCTAGATGTTTACATAGAAGAGAGATCTCATTAGAATGAATCTTGGTTTAAGTAGATTAAGCTGGGAGTGGGTAAAACAGCAAAGCTCCCAGACTAGCTAAACCTGTCCTGTTATGGAGTGACCCAGGGCTGTTGTGTGACCCAGGGCAGTTATGGAGGTGACCCAGGGCAGTTATGGAGGTGACCCAGGGGCAGTTATGGAGGTGGCCCAGGGGCAGTTATGGAAGTGACCCAGGGGGCAGTTATGGAGGTGACCCAGGGGCAGTTATGGAGGTGACCCAGGGCAGTTATGGAAGTGACCCAGGGGGCAGTTATGGAGGTGACCCAGGGGCAATTATGGAGGTGACTCAGGGGGCAGTTATGGAGGTGACCCAGGGCAGTTATGGAGGTGACCCAGGGGCAGTTATGGAGGTGACCCAGGGCAGTTATGGAGGTGACCCAGGGCAGTTATGGAGGTGACCCAGGGCAGTTATGGAGATGACCCAGGGCAGTTATGGAGGTGACCCAGGGGCAGTTATGGAGGTGACCCAGGGCAGTTATGGAGGTGACCCAGGGGCAGTTATGGAGGTGACCCAGGGCAGTTATGGAGGTGACCCAGGGGCAGTTATGGAGGTGACCCAGGGCAGTTATGGAGGTGACCCAGGGCAGTTATGGAGGTGACCCAGGGGCAGTTATGGAGGTGACCCAGGGCAGTTATGGAGGTGACCCAGGGGCAGTTATGGAGGTGACCCAGGGCAGTTATGGAGGTGACCCAGGGCAGTTATGGAGGTGACCCAGGGGGCAGTTATGGAGGTGACCCAGGGGCAGTTATGGAGGTGACCCAGGGCAGTTATGGAGGTGACCCAGGGGCAGTTATGGAGGTGACCCAGGGGCAGTTATGGAGGTAACCCAGGGCAGTTATGGAGGTGACCCAGGGCAGTTATGGAAGTGACCCAGGGGCAGTTATGGAGGTGACCCAGGGCAGTTATGGAGGTGACCCAGGGGCAGTTATGGAGGTGACCCAGGGCAGTTATGGAGGTAACCCAGGGCAGTTATGGAGGTGACCCAGGGCAGTTATGGAGGTGACCCAGGGGCAGTGATGGAGGTGACCCAGGGCAGTTATGGAGGTAACCCAGGGCAGTTATGGAGGTGACCCAGGGCAGTTATGGAGGTAACCCAGGGCAGTTATGGAGGTGACCCAGGGCGTTATGGAGGTACCCAGGGGTTAGGAGGTGACCCAGGCGTATGGAGGTGACCCAGGGCGTATGGAGGTGACCCGGGGCGTTGGAGGTGACCCAGGGCAGTTATGGAGGTGACCCAGGGGCAGTTATGGAGGTGACCCAGGGGCAGTTATGGAGGTGACCCAGGGCAGTTATGGAGGGTGACTCAGGGGCCCTGCCCAGGGGTAGTCCTGTGTCTCAGGTAGCAGGAGAAGGAGGAGGATCAGGTGGGCAGGTACATTTGTGGGTGCTTATGCTCAGTGTTCTGCTGTGAGCTTGGCTGGGGACAGTCATGCCTCCTGTCATGGCTGACCTTATTCTGGAATATTGCCAGTGATTAAACAAAATTTTTTGAAAGCTGAAAAAACACAAAGCACTCTTTGGATTATGGTGTCTTAAGTCTCACATCTGAGAGAGGTCATTCTCTGTTTCTGACTCAGCCTTCTTCACTGATTCCCTCAGCAAGGGAGCACTGCCGCCCAAAGGGAGCATAACAGAAGAACTAATTGATCTGTACACTTTGGTGGGGCGGAGAGTGGATGAGAGGGAGTGAGAGGGAGGAATGTTGCGGTCCTTGGAAGAGGGATGTGGGTACACTAGTGTTAAACATCTGTGCATGAGAAGCCATTATTAATAGTATAAACCACAGATTCTCAATAAGAAATTTTTTTAAATAAATTTTAAAATACATTTATAAGCCAACCAGAAAACAAAACAAAGAACCCCCCACTATTTTAATGTGTCGAACAGTTAAGCCTATGAGTAATGTCAGAGTAATTATGTGTTTTCTAATTTTCCTTTTAAAAATTGTCATATAATTAATTTATTTTGAAATTGGGATATATAACATTTGAGCCAAATCTATTTATTTGGGATTTGGGGCCACACCCACCTCTGGGCTAAGGGGTCCTTTTATTTTTTTATTAATATTTCCACAACCCACAAAATTAGTTCTTTAAATTATATGGTTAAGACATCCACTGGGTTTGTTCTGCAGCCACCTTTAAAGGATTATGTATAGAGCCAGAGAGCTGGTATAAGAGGATTGTATCATGAGCTCTATTATAGTTCAATCCTTCACACAATGTGCCACCACCAGCATAGCCTTTATGGCCCTGATGGCCCCTGGCACTTCCGGGGCCTAGTATCCCCATGTCCTCAGGTACTACAATTTAATCATCTGGACCTATGATTATCCTCATGCTCCTGAGCACCATAAAGTAGGAGACACATAAATAATAAATAAAAATAAAGGTCATGTTTGTATGTACTGTTGCACTGTTCATCACTAATCTTAAAAGAAGTTGTAGGGCCTTAACTGCTGATTTTATATTTTTTCTTCTGCTTATCTAATCCCGCAGAGACTCACAGACATGGGGCAGAGCTGCTACTAGCTCTCCCTGTGCCCAGCCGCTCACGAGGCACCCAGGAGGGATGGCGGGTTCTAGCCCTGGCCTGCCACCCCAGCAGAGCCTTGCAAAAAGCCAGATGACCCCCCCACTCCATGAGGGCCTCCATTTTCCACATCTGGACTTCTCTCTCTTCAGAACTCCACCCAGCAGACCAGCCTATCACAGCTTGGCTCGCGCGGCTTGCAGCCACGAGGTTCATCAATAAATGCTGGGCTTAGAAATGACTACAAGAGTATGCTACCTGCACGGCAGAGCCTGGCAAGCTACCCGTGTTGTATTTGATATGCCAAATTCCAGTAACAATTATAGACCTCATTCCGGAATGGTTTGAGACTCTTTATGTTCCTGGAGCAAGCAGATTCCCTTGGGCTCTACTAGCATGAGACAGGACATATGGAGATGTTACTGGGGCCCGCTCGAGCAAATCGATGATGAGCGGGAAGACAGACAGTATACTGAAAGGGTCACACCACCTACTTGAGAGCAAACTAGTATAATCCTTCCTATAATCTTCCTATAGTCTCAACATAGCCAGAGTGGTAGTCTCCTGATAAATTCTCACTGTCCCACGCTGGGTGCAGTGGGTATAAAGAGGAGCTGTGCCCAATCTAGAAAGCATAGAAGTCTTAGTAGATGTATAAGTCAGAAGTTATTCAATCAAGGTGACTTCTGTAACTGCCACAACCTCTAGATGTTTACATAGAAGAGAGATCTCATTAGAATGAATCTTGGTTTAAGTAGATTAAGCTGGGAGTGGGTAAAACAGCAAAGCTCCCAGACTAGCTAAACCTGTCCTCCAACACCTTACAAACCTCAGGGAGACCCTAGAGGCAGGCCAGCTCAAGGAAGAACCGAAAATCATCTCTGCCGTGGAGAATGAGGAATCTGCCAATTTGATTGTCAGTCAGTGGCTGACAACTGCTTGAGCCATGCAACAAGGAAGGCTGCTGCAGTAGGGAATGGCTTCAGCCCCAAAGAGAGTTATGGTCACTCTCTGCTCTTGAAACCCAGTGAAAGAGGCCCAAGTCCACTGCTAGCTCATCATGGAACCTGATCTTCATGTATGGCCAAGCCTGGGGTAGCCCTGACATGAGAGGTAAAAGAAACTAAAATACCATTATTGGTGTTTCCTGCTCTGTCTTAGCCAGCCCCAGGACTTCTTAGTAGTAATGGGGGTACCCTAAATGGAGAGTTCTCTGCCATGCTGTGTTTATGCAAAAGAACAAGTCATGTTTATTAAGTCATTTGGCAAATTTAAAGTGAAGGTGGAAGGGCCGGAGCGATAGTCCAGTGGGTAGGGCATTTGCCTTTCACGCGGCCAGCCCATGCTGGCCTGAGTTCGATCCCCAGCATCCCATATAGTCAACTGAGCACTGCCAGGAATAATTCCTGAGTGCAGAGCCAGGAGAAACCCCTGAGCATCGCCGGGTGTGACCCAAAAGAGCAAAAAAAATATATAATAATAATAAAATAAAAAGTGAAAGTTTAAAATGATGGTTTATAGAAACCATGTTCCTATAACTTTTATAAAGATTAAATTCCAGCTCTACAAATGCTAATTGAATAAATGTATTCAAATAGGCTTGATTTAAAAAAGTAACCTTGGATTATCCAGATAGAATTTGTTTTACTGACCATAGATAATCAGCCTAGTCTAGAAAGAGAACTCAAGTTATATATTCTGTTATCAGTCTGACCAGGAACATCAGCAAATAGGCAGATGTGCTCTTAAGACTGCTTAAGAACTTCAAGTTAGCATCCAAACTGGTTAAGTGTTCATTCTTAGTTCATGAGCACACAAAGTCATTTGGAGATAATAAGGGTTTTAATAGCTTTTAATTCTTGAGCTATCATGGTACCAATACCTCATTCAGTGAATATTCCCTCTAAGTCAGAATAATCTGCAAAAGAGGAACAATGAGTATTAAATTAAATAACATTAGTAAATAAAGGGACTGAACAGAGAAATTAAGAGTAAGTCAGAACTGTGCTTTAGGTGCCGTAAATAAATCTCTGGGATTGGCAACTTGACTTCATGCAAATGCTCAAATGTTCAGGGTATAGTTATGTATTAGAGCAGTGCTTAGTAGGTGTATAGTATGTGTTAGAGCAGTGCTTAGCCCAGCAAGCTATTAAGAGTATACCACCCGCAGGGCAGAGCCTGGCAAACTGTCCGATGCGTATTCAGTATGCCAAAACCAGTAATAACAAATGTTCATCTTCCTGACCCTAAAAGAGTCGTTAATATGACAGCACTAGGAAGGACAAACAAGGAGGGCCTGATAACATTTCAAGACCATGCTAAGCTGCCAAAACGAAGGACTAAAATGACAATCTGTACTTTCAATCCACGTACACTGGCAATGGAAGCATAAATCGAGGACCTGATAGTGCAAGTGCAAAATATCAAGAATGACATCATTGGTCTGACTGAGACGAGGAGGGGTCAATCGCATCATGCTGTTTTTGACACCAGAGAAGAACTGCTCCTCGGAACATGCGACAAAAGAGGCGTCAGTGGCATCGGTGTCCTTGTCAACACGACATGGCCTCGAACATTGATTCATTTGAATGCCTAACAAATTGAATAGGACAATTACACTTGAAGAGATGTGGCACACTGCCAGCAAATTCTATATTCGTTGTCTATGCACCAACATCCACATACAAGGAAGAAGAAATTGAGAAATTCTACACGAGAACTGGAGGAGTTCTATAAAAAAGATCACACCTTCTACAAATCATAGTCGGTGATATTAATGCCAAGATAGGACTGAGAAGATGAGCTGAAGAACTCCACATTGGGACCCATGGCCTAGAATGGAACGAACAGGGTGAGAGACTATCTGAGTTCATCATGTCCACCAAGACCATTCATGGGAACTCACAGTTCCAGAGGCTAAATAGAAGCGTTGGACATGGGAATCCCCTGGTGGACAGTTCCACAATGAAATTGAACACATCATCTTTAACCAACGGTATTGCTTGACCGATGTTGCTGTCGTCCCAAAATTCCAAACAGGATCGGACCACCGTCTCCTTTGTGCAAAATTCTACTTCACAGAACAGGGAGAAAAGGCTGCAAAGTTTAAGAAGAGAACTCCCAGAATGACCACCAAGTGGGAACTCTTTAGCACCACTGTGGCAACATGGGAAGATACCATCATTGATGACATCGATTGTTGGAGATTGGCAACTTGGCATGACCTTTGTTTATACCTGCAATAGGGTGTGGCACTACACTCTGTTTAGGGTTCTTTGTTGACATGACAACCTCCAGATTGGATTACTTTGGTATATATAAGGGGCTGACTTGAGGCCCCTTCACACTTCATTTTTACCTTTTGCCTTTTGGTTCCTCAGTTTTAGCTATTCTGGGAGTTTTGTTGTTTTGCCCACTCCCAGCTTAATCTACTTAAGTCAAGGTTCATTCTAATAAGATTTCTCTTCTATGTAAACACTGCTAGAGGGTGTGGCAGTTACAGAAGTCACCTTGATTGAATAACTTCTGACTTATACATCTACTAAGACTTCTATGTTTTCTAGATTGGGCACAGCTCCTCTTTATACCCACTGCACCCAACGTGGGACAGTTAGAATTTACCAGGAGACTACCACCCTGGCTACGTTGAGACTATAGGAAGACTATAGGAAGGATCATACTAGTTTGCTCTAAGCAGGCAAGAGTGACCCTTTCAGTACACGAGAACAAGATACTCAGAATCACCCTGGTGCAGATAATAATAAGAAGGACCTCGTGGGTACCATCTAGATTACATGAAGTTCATGAAGTTAAGATGTATTACTTTATATCAGCCCTCTCTCTCTCCAGTGTTTTACATAAGAGATAATCTCCTAAGTCCTTGGCATGACCTTTGTTTATACCTGCAATAGGGTGTGGCACTTCACTCTGTTTAGGGTTCTTTGTTGACATAACAACCTCCCGATTGGATTACTTTGGTATATATAAGGGGCTGACTTGAGGCCCCTTCACACTTCATTTTTACCTTTTGCCTTTTGGTTCCTCAGCCTTCAGCTTTTGGCTCCTGCAGCTTTTGGCTTTTTGCTCTTTGGCCTTTTGCTCCTTCTTCTGGGTAGGACTCAGATCGGGTGAGATCCTCTCTCTTTGGTGGGAGACTTAGGCTCTTTTGTATGGTCTAAGTTCGGACCAGAGCTAAAGTTTGTTCATTATATTGGATTGCTGTGGAAAGAGCCTTTGTACTATTAAAAGCCATTTTTGGAACTGCACCGGACTCTTGAGTTTTCATCTGTTCTCCCGGCGTCCTTGGAGGTAGAAGACAACCTCTGTCCTGACACTGTCGGGGACCCTGGCGGTGTTCCCCGACAATCGATAAAGAATACAACCGACTGGTTCCAAGATTGTGCAAAGAATGCCAAGAAATAAAAAAACCAAAAAAGGATGCCTGTCTTCAAAAACTCTCGAGTTCATTCGCCAACGTGGCAAGGCGCGAGCCTCAGGCTACCAAATGCTAACATTCAAGCTTGCAAAGCAGTGCAGAGAAGTGATAAAGGAAGACTTCAAAAAGAGAAGAGCATAAATACTGGAAGATGCAGCAAAAGCCAGAAAAGCATTCGAAAGCGCCCACCTGTCCTTCGCCAATGATAAGAACAAGATGACTGCACTCCAACATCCTGATGGGTAGACAACATGTTCCAGAAAGGCAATGGAGAAGATTATCCATGACTTCTACTAAGATCTCTTTGATAGCCACGTCCACCTGCCCACATACCAAATTCCGCAGGATGGATATGTCGTTCCCAACGTTCTCCCTTCTGAAATCCAACATGCCATTTTGTCAGTAAAGAAGGGAACAGCACCAGGCCCAGACAAAGTCAGACCTGAACACCTTAAGAATCTGCCTTCAGTACTCATCAATATGCTGGTTCGGCTCTTCATATGCTACCTGTCCTAATGCAAGGTGCCCTCCCATTGGAAAACCAGCAGGTCAGTTCTACTGTTCAAGATATTCACGACATTGGCAATTATCGCCCCATTTGCCTGTTGTCCGTCATCTACAAGCTGTTTACATGAGTCATCCTGAACAGGATTGGCAGAACATTACATGAAGGGCAACCATGCGAGCAAGCTGGCTTCCGGAAAGGATTCAGCACAATCGACCATAACCACACAGTAACCATGCTCATTGACGTGTGTAGGGGAGTTCAAGATGCCACTCTGTCTCACGTCCATTGATTTAAAGAAAGCCTTTGATTCTGTGGAGACTGAAGCGGTCATCAAAGTCCTAGCCAAACAGGGCATTCAAACCCAATACATTAAGATCCTTCATGAGCTGTATTACGGATTCACCACCAGGATCTCACCATTCTACAAAGAAGTGATCAACAATGTCAAAAGAGGGGTTCGGCAGGGTGATACCATTTCACCAAAAGTCTTCAGCACCACCTTTGAGAACATCATGCGACAATTAGAACAGGAAGGAATGGGAGTAAAGATAGATGGTTGGCAACTACACCACCTCCGCTTCGCTGATGACATCGTTCTAATAACACCAAACATTAGCCAAGGGGCACAAATGCTAGCCAACATCAACCGAGAATGTGGAAAGATAGGTCTACATCTGAATCTCAGCAAAACTATTTTCATGAAAAATGAACTAGTTCCAGAGGCCCCATTCACTCTCAATGAAACAAACATCTCTGAATGCAGCAGCTATGTGTACATAGGTCAAGAAGTCAACATAATGAACGATCTAAAACGTGAACTGCACAGGAGGAAGAGAGCAGCATGGATGCCTTCAAAAGCATTGAAGAAATAGCTAAAAAGACAAAGAACTTCCAGCTCCGGGCACATCTCTTCAACTCTACCGTTTCTCCCTGCATTAACATATGCCTCAGAGACCTGGGCCCTGTGAACGCAGGATAAAAATGCTATTTGGGTCTCCCAAAGAGGAATCAAAAGAGCTATGCTTGGAATATCCCGCCTCACTCAAGTGAAAGAAGGAATCTGGAGCTCTGACCTCCATCACTGTTCCAGAGTCAGGGATGCTGTCTTGTTTGCCAAAGCATCCAAAATCAGATGGGCTGGACATGTAATGCGATTTGGAGACGACTGCTGGACTAGAGCTTTTACCTACTGGATCCCACAGGATGTCAAAAGATCACATGGCTGTCCACCTACAAGATGGTCAGATTCCTTCCATCAAGACCCTGAACGAACGATTTGAGGGTCTTTGTATTCCTGAGGCAGCCAGATGCCATTGGGCTACACTGGCACGTGATAGGGTCAAATGGAAATCGACGAATAATGGGATGTCAAGTGATCAAGTGATCAAGTTTTAGTTATGCATTGGCTCCTACTGACACCTTCAGTGGAAGGGTTGAGGATTTTCTATGTTTTACAAACAGCCAGAGAGGTGGCTTAAAAAAAAGAATCTAGAATTAGCTAATAATAAAAATAATAATATTTTAAAATAAGCTAAAATAAATTCTTAAGACTTTCTTTTCAAGCTAATAAAATGGAAGAAAATAATAAAGCACATTAAAAGTGGTTGATCAAAAAAAAGAAGAAATAGTGTTTCTATTAAAAAACCTGGACACAGTAAGTTTGCTTCCATTTGTGTTATCTTAACATGTGTGTTTTCTGAAACAGCAAACCATTCTTCCCTCACTAGGGCAACGAGGAACTTTTTACTCCTTCAGGGTCTAATCATTTCAGTGTAATTTTTATTAGCCCTAATTTATCTGGTCTTTGTCTTGCAGATAATGAAAGCTTCAAAAACCCAACTTTCTTTCATTGCCTGGGCCCCATTGAACTAAGGTAGTAAGGAGGTTTCACCCCTTGTATGCAGGGTCTACTAGTCCCTTTTGTCAGCAGGAAGCAAATACAGAAGACAGATCTTCCACCAGTTTCCCCTCGAAGATTTAAGGGAGTGAAATCTCTAGCGGAGATTGAGGTAGGCAGGCAGACTCGGAGTCCCCAAGGCAATGAAGTTTCACTCTAAGGCTATTCAGATTCACCTGTTTGGAAGCCGGACCAAGACGATACCGCCCTCAGTAAACTTTGAGGTATCTGGATCAACTTGTCTCAGCTCCTAATCTGGTTATATTCCAGGACAGAAGACCCAGAAGTAACAGAGGCCTAGAAAAGGAGTTTCAAAGGAGACCACTTCCAAAACCTACTCCTCTTGGCAATGGCCTTAGCTACGAACCTTAACCTCAGTTGAAGCCTCATATGGGAGTTGCTTGGGAAGAAATCTATAAAAGTCATCCTGACCAAAGGACGGCAAAGATATGCTGCCTGTGTTCATGTGCTGCTTGAGTCCATGTGGCCAAGCAGATGTCGTGTCCCAGCACATGTTTTGCCTGCATCTCTCCTCTTGAGATGTGTGCTCTATCTCACCTGCCCTTCTGAAAAGATACCCTCTTATGGAGGAGCCAGGCCTCTACTCCCCCAACCTGCATTAAACAGAAAAGGGGAGATGTGGGGAGCTCAGAGATAGACCACCATGCTGATCTGTCCCTCAGATATTCAGCCCAGGTCTCCATTCCTCTGAGGACTTGTGACCATCCCATGACTGCCGGCTACTGCCTTTGCGGAGGCATTGTAAAACCCTAACCCCTTTCCTGCCTGTCCCTGTAAAGCACATCTCATTCCTTATATGGAAATAATGAACATTTGCCCATTTCTCCACCAGCTTACTAGAGGTCACATCCTCTTCCCGCCCTTTACATGTATACTGTGAACTGCTTAATAAAGACTGACACTTGATCAACCTAGGTGACTTGCGCTCCTTCTCTTCTTTCTGCTCTCACATTCAGGTTGCATTCCCCCTTGAGATTTCTCCAGTTGAGTCCTACCCTGCAGGTTGGGGTGGGACAATAACTTTTTAACATTGTGAAAGGATAAGGAATAAAAAGAATAGTAGTTTGTCTCAGATTTCCCCCAACAGAGATCAGTAAGGGCCAGCCCTCCACCCAACCTGGGTGTTGATGCTCTCTACCAAGAATAAGGTAAACAAAAGGAAGTTGGTTGCAGAATGTGGCTAGGGCCAGGAAGTTGACCTGGTGCACCTGTGAGACATGCCAGGCCTGTATGGGCTCATGGCGGACATGCCCCGAATGGATGGACTTGTCAAAGGAGATGACCCTGTGTACGTGCAGGACGTGCCCTGCCTACTTGCTCATGTGACTGCACACCCATAGGCTAAGGAGTAATATACCTTAAATGGATAGGCTAGAGATAAGATATTACAAACTAATTAGCTGTGTACTGGCCGGGCCCTGTTGTAATGGACAGAAGGAGCCTTCATAAGGGGCCTTTTAAAAAGGCTCAAGGTTCCTCCTGCCTGTTCGGACCTGCGAGTCCGTGTGGGAGCTGGACCCTGGCTAGCCAGCACAAACTCTGCTTTGTTCATTTCATTCCTGTGTAACTCTCTGTCTCTCAAAAGGGGGATAAAATTCCTGGACAGTAACAATTGTCTGAGAAGGAAGTGCTTGGAATCTTCACTGGATCAAATATATTGCAGAGGTTCTTAAAATCACTTTGCTAATTCCTCAATTAAAAGATTGTAGGACCATATTTTCAGAATCGTTTAGAGGATCCATTTGCTGGCAATATTAATGCAATGCAAAGTGCAGAGACAGTGCTTAGAAAACCTTGAACTGAGGGGGTGCCCTGTCTCTGTTCACACCCTAACCCACTTGACAAAGCCCAATTGATCGTGGTGGGGGGGGAGGGGCAAGGGCAGGTATGATGGTCTGGGAGACGAAACAAGTTTAATAAAACTGTCTCCTTATCAACATTATTCTTGACCTTTCTCCTCCTTTCTTTGAGTTTATTAAAGCACACTGCTTTCATGAAAAATCCGTAGGATGTTCAGTGCAGGTAAAGCTGCTGCCGATTAAATACATGTGTCCAGAATCTGCTGTGTTCATTGTCATGCTGCAGCAGTCAAGCCTTCCGTCTCATCAAATCTCCTGCCTCAGAGCCAATAAATCCATGTCTAGTATTTGAAATAAGTGATGCAGCAGTTAAAATTCCAGCATCCTACACTCCTGCCAGACATTCTTAAACTCTTCATATCCTGGGAACTAGCTTTATGACTGATAATTGGCATCATTTAAAACAAAAAAGTGGTAAAAACAGTGTTTGTTTGTCCTTATGAATTTTAGTTATTCTTCCTATTCCACTACCTGTCAAGCATTTGTTATTTAATGATATCTTGAGCCTCCAAACTAAAAGTTGGAGCAACAGCATGTTCAAAGTCTAATCAAATCCCCAATTGCCTAGTTTAACAGTTATGGGTCAAAGAGGACTCATAATGGCCTGCTTGTCAAGTTAATGGTAACGATTCTAAAACTGACATAGATGGTCAGCATATTTGTGTGTCTGAGTCCAAAACTCAGAGACTCACAGACATGGGGCAGAGCTGCTACTGGCTCTCCCTGTGCCCAGCCACTCAAGAGGTGCCCAGGAGGGATAGTGGATTCTAGCCCAGGTCTCCCACCCCAGCAGAGCCTCGCAACAAGCCAGACGACCCCCACTCCATGAGGGCCTCCATTTTCCACATCTGAACTTCCCCCCTCATCAGAACTCCACCCAGCACACCAGCCTATCACAACCCGGCTCATAGAGATCCACCTTGCAGCAGTCTTTTTTAAATCCGGCCCAGGTATGCTGATCCAGAGACTCACAGCCATGGGGCAGAGCTGCTACTGGCTCTCCCTGTGCCCAGCCGCTCACGAGGCACCCGGGAGGGATGGCAGGTTTTAGCCCAGGCGTGCCACCCCAGCAGAGCCTCGCAACAAGCCAGACGACCCCTCACTCCATGAAGGCCTCCATTTTCCACATCCGAACTTCCCCCTCATCAGAACTCCACCCAGCACACCAGCCTATCACAGCCTAGCTTGCGTGGCCGCAAGCAGCTGTGCGGTTCATCAATAAATGCTGGATTTAGAAATGAGTACAAGAGTATGCTACCTGCACAGCAGAGCCTGGCAAGCTACCCGTGTTGTATTTGATATGCCAAATACTAATAACAATTATAGACCTCATTCCCATGACCTGATAGAATGGTTTGAGGCTCTTTATGTTCCTGGAGCAAGCAGCTGCCCTTGGGAACTACTTACATGAGACAGGACATATGTAGATGTTACTGGTGCCCGCTCGAGCAAATCGATGATGAACGTGAAGACAATGATACAGTGATACAGTGATGAGTCCAAAAAATCACATTAACAACTGAGGAGGGTTATTGGCCAAAAGAAAATAATAAATTGCAAAGCTAGTCTAGCAAGCACAGAAAGGGAAAGAAAAAAGTGGCTTTGTGCTGGATAGAGTTAGTGTGATATAACACATATTTAAGAAGCTTGTCAGGAAAAAATCATGTATATCTATGAGAGTGACAGGTGAGCACATGCAGATGAGCCACACACAAAGAGTATTTATTATTAGCTACTGCAAGTATAGAAAAAGGTGATGAATTGTCAATAGATTATTGGGGATTTATATGGAAATGAAGGGATAAGTGTCTGTCAGTCAAAGAGGGTTTTATTGCACACTCCAATAACCATTTCTGTACAGCCAGTGTTTGGGGGGCCTTATTAATGCAAACATGTCTTTGTCCAATCAAAACCAAAGAAAACTTCCAGAGAAGTGTTGTCACAAGCCTACAGGCAGTATATTTTCTGCTTCATTAATCCTAGGTAATCCAATTTTGTTTTGATCATAACAGAAGGATCACACTTCTTTTGTACTGAACAGTACCTGTGGGTAATTTTCTGGATTTCAAAGTCACTTGATGACTTGAAATCCTGTTATTCGTCGATTTGCTCGAATGGGAGCCAGTAACATTTTCATTTGACACTATCACGTGCCAGTGTAGCCCAATGGCATCTGGTTCCTTCAGGAATACGAAGAGCCTCAAACCATTCTTTCAGGCTCTTGATGAAGAAGTCTGATCATCTTGTAGGTGGGCAGCCACGTAATCTTTGAATGCCCCTTTGGATCCATTCAGTAGTGGTCTAGTCCAGTGGTCTATCTCCAAATCGCATTACATGTTCAGCCCATCTGATTTTCAATGCCTTGACAAAAGAGACAACATCCCTGACTCTGGATCGTTGATGGAGGTCAGAATTCCAGATTCCTTCTCTCACTTGAGTGAGGCGGAATATTCCAAGCATAGCTCTTTTGATTCCTCTTTGGGAGACTTGAATAGCATTCTCATGTGCTTTTGTACGGCCCAGGACTCTGAAGTGTATGTTAATGCAGGGAGAACAGTGGAGTTGAAGAGATGTGCCAGGAGACAGAGGGCCTTTGTTCTTTTAGCTATTTCTTTGATGCTATTGAAGGTGTTCCATGCCACTCTCTTCCTCCTGCACAGCTCAGGTTTTAGGTGGTTCATCGTGTTGACTTCTCGACCTAGGTACACAAAACTGCTGCATTCAGAGATGTTTGTTCCATTGAGAGTGAATGGGGCCTCTGGAACTAGTTCATTTTTCATGAGCATAGTTTTGCTGAGATTCAGATATAGACCTATTGTTCCACATCTCAGTCAAAGTTAGCCAGCATTTGTGTGGCTTGGTTAATGTTTGGTGTTATTAGAACAATGTCATCAGCAAAGTGGAGGTGGTGTAGTTGGCAACTGTCTATCTTCACTCCCATTCCTCCCTATTCTAATTGTTGCATGATTTTTTCGAGGGTGGTGCTGAAGACCCCTCTTTTATATCAATGATCACTTCCTTGTAGAATGGTAAGATCCTGGTGGTGAATCCGTAATACAGCTCATGAAAGATCTTGATGTATTGGATTTGAACGCACTGTTTGGCTAGGGCTTTGATGACCACTTCGATCTCCACAGAATCAAAGGCTTTCTTTAAATCAATGAATCAATGAACATGAGACAGAATGGCATGCTGAACTCCCTACAAACTTCAATGAGCTTGGTTACCATGTGAATATGATCGATTGTGCTGAATCGCTTTTTGGAAGCCAGCTTGCTCGCATGGTTGTCCTTCATCTAATGTTCTGCCAATCCTGTTCAGGATGACTCAAGTGAACAGATTGTAGTTGACAGACAACAGGCAGATGGGGCAGTAGTTGCCAATGTTGTGGATGTCTCCTTTGATCAGTAGAACTGTCCTGCTTGTGTTCCATTGGGAGGGTACCTTGTATTCAGACAGGTAGTATGTGAAGAGCCGAGCTAGTGTATTGATGAGTACTGATGGCAGATTTTTCAGGTGTTCGGGTTTGACTTAGTCTGGCCCAGGTGCTGTTCACTTATTTACCAACAAAATGGCATGTCAAATTTCAGAAGGGAGAATGTTTGGAACGACATATCTGTCCTGCGGAATTTGGTATGTGGGTACGTGGATGTGGCTATCAAAGAGATCTGAGTAGAAGTCATGGATAATCTTCTCCATTGCCTTTCTGGAAGATGCGATCTACCCATCAGGACATTGGAGGGCAGTCATGTTGGTCTTATAGTTGGTGAAGGTCAGGCGGGCATTGCAAATGCTTTTCCCGGCTTCTGCTGCATTGGCCAGTATTTCTGCTCTTCTCTCTTTGAGGTCTTCCTTTATAGCTTCTCTGCACTGCTTTGCAAGCTTGGACATTAGCATTTGGTTGCCGGAGGCTCACACCTTGCCATGTTGCCAAATGAATTCGAGGGTTTTGGAAGACAGGCATCCATTTGTGACTTTCTCTCGGTGTTCTTTGCACAATAAGGGCGCTGAACCAGTTGGTTGTATTCTTTATCGATGACATCAATAATGGTATCTTCCCATGTTGCCCCAATGGTGCCAATGAGTTCCCAATTGGTGGTCATTCTGGGAGTCCTCTTCTTAAACTTCACAGCCTTTTATCTCCGTTGTGTGAAGTAGAATTTTGCATGAAGGAGCCGGTGCTCTGATCCTCTTTGGAATTTTGGGAAGACAGTGAAATCGTTCAGGCAAAACCTTCGATTGAAGATGATGTGGTCAATTTCATTGTGGAACTGTCCACCAGAAGATTCCCATGTCCAAGATTTGGATTCAGCCTTCTGGAACTGTGAGTTCCCATGAATGGTCTTGGTCGACATGATGAACTCAGATAGTCTCTCATCCTGTTCCTTCTATTCTAGGCCATGTGTCCCAACGTGAAGTTCTTCAGCTGATCTTCTTGGTCCTATCTTGGCATTAAAACCACTGACTATGGTCTTGTAGAAGGTGTGATTTTTTTTTATAGAAATCCTCCATTTCCATGTAGAATTTCTCAATTTCTTCTTCCTTGTATGTGGATTTTGGAGTGTTGACAACAAAGATAGAAACTGCTGGGAGTGGGCCACATCTCTTCAAGTGTAATTGTCCTATCCAGTTTGTTAGGCATTCAAATGAATTAATGCTCATGGGCAGGTTTGTGTTGACAAGGACACCGACACCACCAATGCCTCTTTCTGTCCCATGTTCTGAGAAATAGTTCTTCCTCCCATGTCAATACAGCATATGCGATTGATGCCTTCTCGTCTTGGTCAGACCAATGATGTTGTACTTGTCATTTCGCACTTGCACCATCAGTTCCTCAATATGTGGTTCTGATGCCATGTGTACCTGCATTGAAAGTACAGTCATTTTAGTCCTTCCTCATTTTGGCAGCCTCATTTGACTAGTTCCGCCCTGAGATTTTATCAGCATTCCTTGTTCATACTTCTTAGTGCTGCCAAAGCACATGACCATAATTTCAAAATACATGACCATAATAGATATGCTCAGAGACTGACAAAATTCTTTCTTTGAATTTCCTTCATGTAGAGGAAACATTCAGAATGTTAGAAAAGCCTGGTATAAGTCACCAGAACTGCCAAAATTATAAATCAAAACAATGGTACATTCTAGATGGATTGCAGAGATCAGTGCCATCATTAAAGACTTGAAAGATGTTGAGGTGATGTTTTATACATCACATTTAACTTGTGTATTTGGCCTCTGTGGAAGACAGATGATCCTGGAGAATGCTAGTGGCTTTCTATAAACTTAACCAGATGGTGACTCCAATTACAGTTGCTCTTTCACATGTGGTTTGCTACGAGAACAATCAACATATCCTCTGGCATATGGTATCGGGGTTTTGATATAGCAAATTATATTTTCTCCACACCTATTAGTAAGACCATCAGAAACAATTTATTTTCAGCTGTCTGAAATATCAATGCATCATCTCTAGCCTACCTAAGGGTCATATTAACTCTACAGTCTTATGTTATAGTCTTATTTGAAGTGCTTTTATTATGACTATATTCAATAAGATTCATAAGAAGCCATTTTATTAGTAATATTTGGCTGATTTTAGAGTATAAAAGAGTAATATTATCTGTTCTCAACATTTTAGAAACATCTCATGAAACCAAAAATATGTGAAAAATATAATTGGAAATGAAAATCAGGGGCAAAATGTGTGGTGGGTTTCCTCAAGGAATAGAATGCCCATGTGTGCATGTGTGTGTATTTATGCACACACATATACAAAATGCACACATATGTACGCATATATGTCAAATGCAAATACTATCAAAAAAGCAGTATATGCAAAGCAGATTTTAATAACAAATTACATAAAATGACAAATTCAGTCAATTTCTTACCCAGGACAATAGGGCTCTTGAACACAGCAGTCATTTGAAAATAGAGACAAGTTTTGCATTCACTCTGCAAGAATCACCATATCTTTACAAAGATATCATAGATTTAATATGGCAAAACAAAACCCTTTACATGGTATCATCCCAGGAAAGCTGTCAGTCACTAGTGAAAGTTACAGCTACTTTCATCATGAAAGTAACAGAGCTGTGTTGTCATTGGCATTGACACACTCTGTTTAAAAAAGATTTGCCATTTCTGACTACACTGATTCCTGCAGAACCACCATCTGTGGGTGCAAGAAATTCCTTTTACAACAAATTTAAACAATCATCACAGATTTTTCTCTGAAAAATCTCATATTAAATGAATTTTGATATTTGACTCATTTTCTTGAAAAGCAGTGGTAAGAGGTTAGAATAGTCTTTTGATATCTCAGTCACAATACTGATTGGGTATCACTGTCACTGTCTTCCCGTTGTTCATCGATTTGCTCGAGCGGGCCCCAGTAACGTCTCCATATGTCCTGTCTCATGCTAGTAGAGCCCAAGGGCATCTGCTTGCTCCAGGAACATAAAGAGCCACAATCCATTCTGGAATGAGGTCTATAATTGTTACTTGTATATGGCATATCAAATACAACACGGGTAGTTTGCCAGACTCTGCCGTGCAGGTAGCATGCTCTTGCAGTCGTCTCTAAGTCTAGCATTTAATGATGAACTGTGTGACCGCAAGCGGCCGCGTGAGCCAGAGTGTGATAGGCTGGTCACAGTCTGGTAATAGGTCGCAGTCATAGGCTGGTAACAATCACTGGTCACCCAGTGATTGGGTAACTGTTGGAAGGCATTGGGTCATATCTTCTACTTTATTATCTGAATAATCAAACGGCAAATCAGCACAGCATAAAGAATCATCTGTCTCTATTTATAGGATTCATTAATCCTGGAAAGAGGAATGAAGATAGAATTGGCCCTTTTAATTATAACTCCAAATAATTCAGTAAAATATTGCTTCCCACCCCAGGAAATTCTTTGTTTTCTCACTTTCCAAAGGAAAACAACATCGATGAGATAATAGGCTAAGTACTTATTACACTTAAATTTGAGAGTGAGAGAGCTTGCTTTATGTCCAGTTAAGTTCAAAGCTTTCGGCCTTGTAATGCTGGGCTTGATGAGAACTCAGACATGGGGGAGCGCTCGGCTCCCTGTGACGCCAGAGGCTAGAAGGGAGGTGGGTTCAGCCCTGACCCACCACCTCAGCAGAGCCTAAAAAGCCAGGCCCCCACTCCAGAGGGCCTCCATTTTCCACATCCGACTTCTCGTCAGACCTCCAAGAGACCAGCTACAGCCCCGGCTCATCGGAGTTCCACCCTGCAGCGTCTTTCTTAACCGCTCAGGTATGCGGTAGAGACTCCAGACAGGGGCAGAGCTGTACTGGCTCCCCTGTGACCAGCGCCACGAGGCGCGGGGGGTGGGGGTCAGCCCGGCCCACACCCCAGTAGAGCCCGCCCAAGCCAGACAACCCCCCCATGAGGGCCTCCATTTCCAACCGGACTTCTTCATCAGATCTACCACAGCCATACGGCTCCGGGCCACTTGCGGGGGTTATTAAAGTGATTAGAGAGCTACAAGAGTATAGGCGGCGTGTTATTTGCAATGTCAATTATAGACTCATTGTGGATTGGGCTTTTATGTCCTGGGCAGCCGATGCCTTGGGCTCTATATGGGGTTGGGAGGTTACTGGGGCCCGCTGGCATCGATGATGACGGGAGAGTGATAAGAGTGAAATTTGAGAGTACCGCATGACACATTGGTTTCCGCATGCCATGAACCAAAAACCTGAAAATGATGGTGCAACTCTAAGGATTTTTAATTCTAACTTTCAAGGAGAATTTTAGGTTGCCACTTCACAGTGGCAGTAAGAATATATTTTACATTGACAATATTTCTACCTCCCGGAAGCCTCATGATCAGCTGGGCACAGGGAGACCAATTAGCAGCTCTGCCCCGTGTGTGTGAGTCTCTGGATCAGTATACCTGGGCTGGGCTTGAGAAAGACTGCTGAAAGGTGGGTCACTGATGAGCCAGGCTGTCATCAGCTCTTCTGCTGGGTGGAGCTCTGAGCAGAGGGGTGTCAAGATGTGGGAAATGGTGGCCTCATGGTGTGGGGGTTCCTCTGGCTTCTTGTGAGGCTCTGCTGGGGTCCAGAGACTCACACACATGGGGCAGAGGTGCTACTTGCTCTCCCTGTGACCAGCTGATCACAAGGCATCCAGGAGGGATGGTAAGTTCTAGCCCTGGCCTGCCACCCCAGCAGATGAATAATAACACCAGTCAAGAAATCATTCAGTGAACCCAAAGTAAGACACCAACCCATAGCAAAATCTGTGATCATTTAGATGGTAATGAATACACTAGTCAAAGATATGGCTTGTGATGTTTTGCAAATTGTATTGCACTGTTGGACTACATGTAACAGAAACATTGAGTTCTCTAAAAAACAAACTTTCACATCAGAGAAATTATAGCAGAAACTGAGATGATGACCCAGTAATTCATCATTTTATTGTATTTTTCTACCTCATAAATGAAAGTTTTTATAACCACTATCAAAGGTTTTATGCTTCGCTTCCTTAAGCTAGCTACCATCCTGTTCTTTTATGATTTCCCAATTTGGGGTGGGGCTTAGATTCCACATGCAAGTGATACTTTGCAAATCTCTCTTCTTCTCTTTGGCTTACTTCATTTACTTAATGCTCTTCAGGGTTAACTATTTTGTCACAAATGTCAAGATTTTCTTTATTCAGGGATTTTTCTTCATATATCTTAATTCATATTACATGTCAATATTTATATATATATATCTATATATGTATGTGTATATATGTATGATAGACGTGCATACATATATGTGTATATATAATCACTTGTCTTCCCATTATTCATTGATTTGCTCTAGCACGAGGCGTCCCGGGAGGGTGGCAGGTTCTAGCCCTGGCCCACAACCCCAGCAGAGCCTCGCAAGAAGCCCGAGGAACCCCCCCCAAACCATGGGGACCGCCATTTTCCATATCCAGACTCCCCTCTCCTCAGAGCTCCACCCAACAGAAGCTGATCACAGCCTGGCTCATCAGTGAGCCACCCTGCAGCAAGACTTTTTCAAGCCTAGCCCAAGTATTCCGATCCAGAGACTCACACACATGGGGCAGAGCTGCTACTTAATCTCCCTGTGCTCATCTGATTACGAGGTGTCCAGGAGTGATGGTGGGTTCTTGCCCTGGCCTCTCACCCCAGCAGAGCCTCTAAAGAAGCCAGAGGAATCCCCACACCATGAGGGCCGCCATTTTCCACATCTGGACTCCCCTCTCCTCAGGCTCCACCCAGCAGAAAAGCTGATCACAGAGTAGCTCTCACAGTCCCCTTGTGGCCGTGTGGTTCATCAACAAATGCTTGAGTTTGAGGTGACTACAAGAGAATTCCACCTGCAAGGAAAGAGCCTGGCAAGCTACCCGTGTCGTATTTGACATGCCAAATACCAGTAACAATTACTGACCTCATTCCCATGACTTGATGAAATGGTTTGAGGCTCTTTATGTTCCTGGAGTGGGCAGATGCCCTTGGGCTATCTCACATGTGACAGGACGTATTGAGATGTTACTGGTGCCCACTTCAACAAATCAATGATATACGGGAAGACAGTGATTTACAGTGAATATTTCTACCTATAGCTGGTTATGTGGCAGAGCAGTAAAGCTCATATTCTCCATAAAGCAAGGATGTTTCAGCCCTGGCACAGAAAAAATTCATTTCTATAGATATATTTTAGACAAACCAAGATAATTATTTCTAAAAAACATTGAAAAAATAATAGAAAAAAATTTGCCCTAGAAATCAGTTCCAGAAACCAAGATAATTCATTCTAGAAAAAACTATACCTACTTATATGGAAGATTTAATTGTGTAATGTATATTTTATTATAAATAGCATAAATTTGTTACTGTCTTAATTCTATAGTTGTATCTTAAATTTCTAGAAAATTTTCAGAAATGTACGTATGAATGAATGAATTTTAAGTGTCATAGATTCTAGTGTAAGGATTTCTTCTATGCCTACTCATCTAACAGCAAGCATATTTTAATTGGAGTTCTTTACCTCTATGGTTCTTGGTTAATGCAGACCACAAAGAAATCATACATGGGTTTTCAAAAGCCAGGATTCTAAAACGTACTGCTTCCAGTCTGGAATTTTTATGTTCAGAACATTAGTACTGACACTATTTCCCCTTCATGTTCATTTCCATTGAGCAGGAGTTTGCCTTGAGAGGGATCATCAAGCTCAAATCTTCTCTAACTCCTGCTAGACAGCTTCATATTTCTGAAAATCCTGACCAGGTGAATGTTTTGTTTAGTGAAGCAAATTTCTAGGAAATCACATTTCCTGTGCCTAAATCTTAAATATATTCTGGCATATATAAAGTTATATTTGGAAATGTTATAGGTCAAGCTGAAGTGTCAACAGAAATGAAAATACTGCAAAGATAAGAGGGAAATACTTTTTACTTTTTGCAAACAATACAGCACATTGCTGAACATACAAAAGGTATGTATGCACATGAAAAATCAACTTGGAAGAAACTTGTCAAATGTCGAATAAAAATTCTTCTCTTGATTTATATAAATTATATCACATGTGGCATAAATTTTAATTCTGTCTTTAAATGGAGTGAAAATTCATCTTCATGTTTTGTCAAGACAGAAGGAAAGAACATTTAGAAAAGAGAAATGTATCCTTTGAATGTCAGCTTGCTATAAAATATGACCAGGAACTCAGAGAATTATTAGAAAGTAGCAAGGAGAGTGTATACACTAGGAAGGGACATTTGGCACGAGAATGTAAATACTAACTCCCAGCTCTATCTCTAACAAAGCTACAGTAAATTATCCAGTCTCTCTGAATAGCATGATTCTCATCTACAAAAGGGATAGATAATTGTGATTAGGACTTCCTGTATTCAGACCTGCAAAGAACACATGACACCTGGTAAAGCTACCATCCAGATAACTGTTTCATAATTGAGAATTTGTTATAGTAGACCAGGTTCAAATGTCATCTCTTTTGTGGAACTGTTTTCAGTGACTCAGTCAACAAGCACTCTTATTTGAACAGGCAAACATGTAAAGGTCCAATCTTTCTACTCACTACACACCACTTTAGTGCCATGTGAACAAAAGAATTGTCTTGTTGGATCCCTGCCATGCTGTTATACAGACCAATTGCAGCAAAGTCAATGAATCAAATGCAATTTAGTCTGACTCATCTAGATCCAGCTGGAAGCTGTTTCTGCACATGAAGCAAAAAACCCATTACAGACTATAATTTCTGCTCAGATCAGTCAGTCTTGGCCATTCTGCTTGGCAGACAATTGGTCTCACTAAAATAATTCTGTGTGAATGATTCTTAATGGTGGATAAAGCACAACCTTTAACCTTAATAAAGTAGACAGTATATTTTTCTTAACTCCGTAGGGGTGATTGTCAGGCATTTGAACTGAACTTCTCCTACAATGTGCTTATAGGAGCTTCCACATATATGCGACCACATAAAAAACAAGAGGAGTCTTTTATCATTCTAAATATTACAGTGATGATTCAATAAGGACATTAGAGAAATTTGGCACGAGAGTACCATGTAACACATCTCTTTCAAGGTTTCAAAGATGTGTTTAAAATTTTTAAATAACCTCCTGTGTGTGCGTGTGTGCACATGCATGTATGTGTAAATGCCAAGGGTTCTAGAAGTCCGATGTCAGGAACTGGAGTCAAAGATTAACTTTTAAACAAAGTGGAAATGTCTATATATGTCCAAGTTTCTGACAGAGAGCTACTGAGTCCTTAGAATTTTCTGGGTTGTAGGAGCATCTTTTTTTTCTGAAGCAATTCTTGGTAAGCTGTTGAATGATCTTTCATCTCTAGAAAGATATTAAAGGTTTGAAATTTTTACCCCACTCATGAAATAGGGAGAAAGACTAAAATTAAGCTCTATATTTGACAATACATCAGATAAAGCCTCCATAGAAATTCCAAAAGTAGAGGGCTCAGGGAGTTTCCAAGCATTGAGTCTATTCACATTGCAGGAAGATAACACATTTCAATTTCTTGGGGCAGAAGCTACTAAATTCAGGATCCTTCTGACTCAACCTTCACATCTAATTCTTCAGCTGTATCATTTATTATAAATAAACTCTAAACATGGTTAAACATCATTTGAAATTCTGTGGTTTTAGCCAATTACTCAATACAAAGAAAGATGAGGACCACAAATTATAGCTGGTCAGTCATAAGAACAGAGCACAAAATGGCACTTTCACCTTGCATCTGAAGTCATGTAGGGTTCAGTCCTGTAGGGTTGGTTCTTAAGTTTTGCTATCTGACACTAACTCCAGGTTCATAGTGTGAAAACTATGTGTAAGAGGGAAGGAAAAGGAGAACTCTTCCCAGACCAATAGGCAGAACACAATACAGACTGGAAGTCTGTCTTCCTGTCTCCAAGTTTCTCAAGGTCAGAAATGGTTAGAGCCATTAATGTCTCTCTAAGATACGTCTGAACGCTTTATTTAACAAGCATAAAATAAGGACCAAACAAGCCAGTTTTTATTCGAGAAACTGAGTACAAAAAGGACAAACATTGATTTAGAGTTTAAATGTTAGTAGATTAAATATTGGGGTGAGAATAAAAATAAATAAATGTTTGTAGACTAATTTATATACAGAGAGATTTATATAATACATAGAAGATATTTGCATTTAGTGCGTATTTCTGAAGAGAAAGTGTAAAAAGAAACAATAGGCGATATCTGGAATATTTGAGAAAACATAACCTGACTTTCTATTAAAATAGGCTCCAGGGATATAGTAAGCTGGACTTTTCTTCAGGTGGAGCTAATATTAATGGTGAATTAAGTGGCTATATTCATCATTGGTTTGAGGCTCTTCATATTCCTGAAGCAACTAGATGCCATTGGGCTACACTGGCATGTGATAGGGTCAAATGGAAATGTTATAGGAACCCGCTCGAGCAAATCAATAAATTAAATAACAGGATTCAAGTGATCAAGTGATTCATCATCTCAAAGTGCATGATGGTATTCAACATCCACTTCCATTTTTTTACAAGGAACCTGATTCTTCATCCTCACTTTGTCCTGGGTGCTGATTTATAGTTAAATGGGGTACTTATCCTTTCTTAGAGTTTCATTTCTACCCAAAACAATATTACACATCATTTCTACAGTTTTATCACTTGATCATTTGATCACTTGATATCCTGTTACTCATTGATTTGCTCGAGCGGGTGCCAGTAATGTTTCCATTTGACCCTATCAAGTGCCAGTGTAGCCCAATGGCATCTGTCTGTTTCGGGATATTGAGAGCTTCGAACTGTTTGTTTAGGGTCCTGATAAGGAAGTCTGACCATCTTGCCGGTGAGTGGCTACACGATCTTTTGGCATCCCCTGGGATCCAATCGGTAACAGTTCCAGTCCAATGGCCGTCTCCAGATCATATTATATGACCAGCCCATCTGATTTTCAATGTTCTGGCAGATGAAACAGCATCCTTGATTTTAGAATAGCGACAGAGGTCGGAACTCCGGATTCCCTCTCTCTCACTTGAGTGAGGCGTGATATTCCAAGCATAGCTCTTTCAATACCACAGCAACCGCGATGCCAGAGAGAAACAGCAGAGTGGATGCTGTAGCCACGCAAAGCAAAGCAAGAGAGAAACAACTAAGACAACGGAGTGGACACTGCAGCCACAATGACCGCAACAAAGAAAGAAACACAAAACTGGTGAAAAGGTTCCTCAAGTCCATTCTCCTGAGAGGAGACAGACTGAGATGACCTTTGGACTCTTCATCCTCATTGTTCCACGTTCTCAGCAAATCATCATGCCACCTCTCATTTCACCTAACTGAAGAACACTGCCCCTTCTAACAGCTGCTTTGTAAGGTAACTTAGGAATCTCTGGTGAAGATTTCTTTTTCTGACTTAAAGCCACCTTCTCAATAGATATAGATAGAGATAGAGATAGAGATAGAGATAGAGATGGAGATAGAGATAGAGATAGAGATAGAGATAGAGATAGAGATAGAGATAGAAGAGATAGAGATAGAGATAGAGATAGAGTAGATAGATAGATATATATATAGATATATACAGATATAGATATATATATATCTCACTCGCACTGCAGAGTCTGGCAAGCTGCCTGACATGTATTCAATATGCCAAAACCAGTAAAAAAATGTTTATCTTCCTGACCCTGAAAGAGTCCTTTACAGTTTAATACCACATCAAATATGATTTGTTTATTACACCTTCTAGGATGGTGAGGTTTGGACTATGGATCATGCTCTGTGTTTGCTGTTATCTCTCTAACTTACCCATCTGGCTCTCCACCAAGATCACAATAAAGTTTTATGAGCATGACCATTTGACACAACAATCTGAGATTTCTGTGCAAATGTGGCAATCCACAGTAGGTATTATGAAGTGCTATCCCCAAAAAGGGCACAGGGTAAGACAGCCACCGGATATACTAGTAAGGGGAGCTGCACAACACTGGAGGACTCTTGGAGTGAACTATGTAGCAAAGAACAAGAGTTAAATAAAACTAACCATCTATCAGAATGAACTAAGGCCAGATATTTACACTGAATTTAATCATCAACACAAATTCTTCCATCCTTGTAAACATAGCACTTTCATTTGGGACCTTAAAGCTCCTCTTACCTCATTTTGTCTAAATATTTTCATGTGCTTCAGCTGATGCCAACAAAAATATCTTTAAAATAAGAATAAAAAATTCTTAAAAATGACAAATTCTATTTCTTTCAATGGTACTGCATTTCAACTTTGTACATTATCTAGAACATGCTCCTTTAAAACAAACAGTGCTGTAGGGCCAGAGCAATTATACAATTGGTAGAGCTTTCACTCCACATACTCACTGAAATGGTAACATTACTGTTTTGCAGAGGTTATTTCATTTAACCAGCTTAGCATTTTTACATTGTTTGATCTTTAATTATCTCAGTTCATGATGAAAATAGCGAACTGAAAATGGTACAATTGGAATTGGTATTTCAACCTTAGTTTCTTTGGTCCCCATGTCCTACATAAATACTATTCGATATCATCATCTGTCGTTTGTATGGATTTTAAGGCCTCTGTAGGCAAGCAACATAATTTCCACCTTTATTAATTGACCCACTTTATGTACATTAGTTCAGTTAATACCCATGGCTCCTTATAAAGTACACATTTTATCTCCAGAATATAAATGAGAAATTGAGAATAAATTTGGTTTAAAAATACGTTGAAGATTACTTAGGCAACTAATGGGAAAATTAGCATACAAATCAAATGTCTTAAGTGTGAAATCCATGTCTGTTCCTACACCACATTTGGCATATGAAGAATTTATTACAAATTTAAAAATAGAGTGTTTCTAGAGACGGACAAAGATTTCAACAGCAAAGATTTCAGGACAAGGATGACGTAAAGGGAGAAATGAGCAGACGGGGGCCGGAGTGATAGCCCAGCAGGTAGGGCGTTTGCCTTGCACGCAGCCGGCCCATGCCTGCCCGGGTTCAATCCCCGGCATCCCATATGGTCCCCTGAGCACCGCCAGGAGTAATTCCTGAGTGCAGAGCCTGGAGTAACCCCTGAGCATTGCCGGGTGTGACCCAAAAAGCAAAAAAAAAAGAGCAGACGGAGAAGAAATACACAGAACCCCAATCCTTCTGTTAGTTAACCCAATCCTTCTATATATTATCAGTAAATGCTCAAAATTAATTTTCCTTTTCATACACTAGAAAATAAGGAATGAAAAGAGGTACCAGAAAAGTAACTCAATAGGCTAGAGTGCTTGCATTCCATCTAGAAGCCCAGGGGCAATCCTGGTTCTGCCTGGTTGCCTGAGCACCAATGAGAACTGCCTCTGGTCCTTAAGCAAGTAGAAGCCCCCAGCATCATCAGGTGAGGCCAGAACATCAAAAACAGTTATCATAGAAATGAAAGTAAGGATATTGTTAGATAATCAGATTGAGAAAATTGAATTAGAGACAATATAAATAAGCTTATCTTACATATTAAACATGTTAAGTAAATTCAGATAAGTCAGAGAGGGGAAAATGCAGTATTTTAAAATACTTCCAATGGCCAGAAAGACAATACAGGTGGTAAAGAATCTGCTTTGCGTGTGTTAACTCTGTACAGCTTCCTGGCACCACAAATGGTCCATTCAGAGCTGCTAGTAGCAACTCTTGAACCAGGAATAGTACCTAAGCACCAATAAATGCGACTCCCTTGAAACAAACAAAATATAAAAAAAAATGATTTTGAACATTGTGCTCTTTTGGTTCTTTTTCCTACTGGAAAGCATGGCTAGGGCGGAGCGATAGCCCAGCGGTTAGGGTGTTTGCCTTGAATGCGGCTGGCCCATGCCGGCCCGGATTCGATCCCAGGCATCCCATATGGTCCCTCGAGCACCGCCAGGAGTGATTCCTGAGTGCAGAGCCAGGAGTAACTCCTGAGTATTGCCGGGTGTGACCCAAAAAGCAAAAAAAAAAAAAAGTCCAGACCTTGAACTTAGGTTATAGAACCCAAGCTCTAGACTTAGTTCTTTAAATATATTTTAATCTTTTATTATATTTTAATTATTAATTAATTTATTTATTTTTGCTTTTTTGGATCACACCTGGCGACTCTCAGAGGTTACTCCTGGCTCTTTGCTCAGGAATTACTCCTGCGGTACTCATGGGTTCATATGTGATGCTGGGGATCAAACTCAGGATGGCCATATGCAAGGCAAATGCCCTACCCACTGTGCTATCACTCTGGCCCCAAATTTATTTAATGTCTTGAAGTCACTATCAAAACAGATAGATTATAATAATTCTATAATCTTAGAGAAACAAAATTAAAATAATTAAAACAATTTTATTAAAAGTATTTTTATCAAAATAGCAATGGAAAGGATCATCTTTGGAAGAAAAATTAATCAAATAAACAAAGTGGTGGGGCTAGAGTGATAGTCCAGCAGGTAGTGTGTTTGCCTTGCACGTAGCCAACTCGAGGTTCGATCCCCAGCTTCCCATATGGTCCCCGAGCTCTGCCAGGAGTAATTCCAGAGTGCAGAGTCAGGAGTTACCCCTGAGCATCTCCAGGTGGACCTAAAAAAGCAAAATTATATATATAAAAATTTTAAAAAAGTGGTGAAAGTCTTGCCACAAATATATAATATAAAGTGCACAGCAGTTGTAGCTATATATGGCATTTAAAAATTAACACATATGCTTATTCTAGTAATTATTCTTATACTAATTCTGAAGCCAAATAAAAGTCATTTTTTAGAAAATATATATATTCATGTATAAATTATATATATATATATCATATTATAATACATATGTTATATATGCATACATTTTGGATTGTTTTTTGGACCTTACCCAATTGTGCTGAGGCTTCCTCCTAGCTCTTTGCTCAGGGAATCACTCATGGTGGTGCTCAGGGAACTATATGTAGTGCTGGGGGTTGATTGCAGACTAGCTGTGTGTAAAACAAATGCCTTACCTGATACACTGCTTATTCAGTCAAGCAGAGTCTTTGTTTTATTTTTTTTCTTCCATGACAAGAGTTTATATTTATTCGTATAAATTCTACACAAAGCACTTTCGAGTGTTATTGTTTTTAACCTTCACAAAAACCCTTTGAGACAGGCGCTGCTTTTATCATTCACTTTTTTGCAGCTGGGAAAATAAAACATAGAAAAGGTAATACATTTCTCCACAGTTGGTTTCACAGCACGCAAGGTGGTACAATGAAGTGGCTTATGTCCAACAACCAGAAGCCACTGGAGTTGTGGACCACTCTGCTACTCTTTCTCCTAAAAGCAGGTTAAAAGAGCAAGAGCTAAGTAGAGCTTCAAGAGTGCTGACAAATACATAGACATGCAAAAGGGATTGAAACTAAAATAAAATTTAAATAGAGCTTCCCTAGCAACAAACTCTTAGAGCAAAATGGGTGACATTAACTTCAGTAGGGTGATCAGACATTTTGGTTTGTCTGCAACTGGGGATGGATGAGGGATGTCTCACGGAACATGGGGCTATCAGGACAAAATCAGAAATGACTGAAGCCCCTCCTAAAAAGGTTTTATAATATTACATTAGGACCCAGGTAATTTAAATAATACCACCAACTCTTAAGAGTGTTTCAGATATGCACTGGCTTCTTTAGCACCTCCTCCCACCACCATTAAAAACACAAAATTATTTTTATTCTGCTCATAAAAAATGAAGGGAATACAGAAAAGGAAGTCTTGTCCATTCTGGATTTCTCTTTTTCTTTCTACTTTTTATTATGCCACTGTGAGATATACAATTACAAGAATGTTCATAATTGGGTCTCTGTCATGCAGTGTTACAGCACCCAGCTCTCCACCAGTGCCCCATTCCTACCACCAATGTCCCAACACTCCCTTCCATCCAACCCCAGCCTGCCCCTACAGCAGGCACCATTTCTTTCTCTCTTTCTCTCTCTCTGTCTTTGTATTTCTCTCTTCTCTTTTACACTTTGTGGCTTGCCCTACAGAAATTAACAGTTTATGATGTAAGTCTCTATATGTATATTCAATAGTGAGTTCTACTGTGACATTATAAACTAGATCTAGTGTGACATCATTCCTCATCATTCCTCAGTTTGTTGCAACACTGATCATTACAGTGTATAAATGTGAAAAATCCTGGGAAGAACCTGGTCCTTACCTTCATTACTATTTAGGAGCCTGTGGGTCTGTTCTGTCTCTTGTCTGGCTTTGCTGGCTGTGGAGTCTGTGAGCCCATAGCCACACCCACCAACATGGAGGTGGAGGAGTCCAAATCCCCTTTCCATGTCCTGCCAGTACGGCTGCCCCACATGTCTGCTAACCCTAGGAGCTATGTTGGACTCAGCCAGGAGTTGAGCCATTTAACACTCTCCAAATCTCCATGGGCTGCTCCACATGAGTTGAGCACCGAAGCTGTGGGTCTGGTCTGTCTCTTGTCAGACTTTGCTGGTTATGGAGGCTGTGAGCCCGTAGCCACGCCCACCAACATGGAGCATAGTCTTTGTTTTTAAGTAAGAAGACTTTAGAAAAGCTGGAGTGATCATAGGCACATTAAGCAACTAGACTGTGTTTATAAAACTCCTGATATATCTCAAGTATTGGGTTTTGACTATGTACCTTGCTCTTCTTTAAAACTATACATTCAGAATTAAAAGGAAATATGATCTTCCATTACCTCTGCAAAAGGATGATTGGCAGCTGAGCTATCCATACTTAGGAACTGGTATTGTGCTATGCAGGTTTAAGCATATTACAGAGATGTCATCAGCCAATTATTAAACCTGCCATTATTCATTCACTTCTAGGAATTACATTCACATCTAAGAAACTTGAAGACTTACAGTAGAAATCAAATGTCTTAATAACACAATAATGGTTTAAATCTATTCAATCGATTAAAGAAACTATACAAATAAAAGTGCATATATGCATGTATAAGTAAATTATGTATGTATATATGCATATATTTAACACAGCCCTGTAGTATTAAATTTAAATCTTCCCAACACTTTAGTTTATAATTACTAAATTGTTATACTTTTGAGAACAAAGAAAAAGGAAAGCATAACAATTCATAAGAAAACAAATATTATTTGTTAACATATATGGTGAATAAAATATTTGAGGTATCATAGAACTTCATGAATTATTTTTTAAAAATCTTGTTGAGAGAAATCAGCTGAAACAGAGTTAAAAGTTATTCGTTAGGGGAAACAATCTGAGTGCTCAAGAACAGGCAACTGGAAAAAGAAAATGTGGAAAATATACACAATGGAATATTATGCTACTGTTAGGAAAAAAAAGGAACTCATGAAATTTTCCAATAAATGAATGACATGGAGAGTATCATTCTGAGTGAATTAGCCAGAAGGAATAAAACAGATATAGAATGACTATATTCATTTGTGGGTTATAAAGAAAATGGTATGAGACTGCTATACAAGAGTCTATGATAAAAGTTAAATAATTACCACAGAAAGATTTAACTATAACCTAAAAAATTTAGTGTAATCTAACATGTCAGGCAGACATAATGAGACTACTTGATCACTTGATCACTTGACATCCCGTTATTCGTCGATTTGCTTGAGCAGGTGCCAGTAATATTTCCATTTGACCCTATCACGTGCCACTGTAGCCCAATGGCATCTGGTTGCTTCAGGAATACAGAGAGCCTCAAACCGTTCATTCAGGGTCTTGACGAAGAAATCTGACGATCTTGTAGGTGCGAGGCCACGTGATCTTTTGACATCCAGTGGGATCCAGTCAGTAACGGCTCTAGTCCAGTGGTCATCTCCAAATCGCATTACATGTCCAGCCCAACTGATTTTCGATGCCTTGGCAAACGAGACAGCATCCCTGACTCTGGAACAGCGATGGAGGTCTGAGCTCCAGATTCCTTCTTTCACTTGAGTGAGGCGTGATATTCCAAGCATAGCTCTTTCGATTCCTCTTTGGGAAACCGAATAGCATTCTCATCCTGCTTTCTTAGGGCCCAGGTCTCTGAGGCGAATGCTAATGCAGGGAGAATGGTGGAGTTGAAGAGATGGGCCCAGAGCTGGAGGTTCTTTGTCTTGTTAGCTATTTCTTCTATACTTTTGAAGGCATTCCATGCCATTCTCTTCCTCCTGCGCAGCTCAGGTTTTAGGTCATTCATCATGTTGACTTCTCTACCTAGGTACACATAACTGCTGCATTCAGAGATGTCTGTTCCATTGAGAGTGAATGGGGCCTCTGGAACTAGTTCATTTCTCATGAACATAGTTTTGCTGAGATTCAGATGTAGAATCTTTCCACATTCTCGGTCGAAGTCAGCCAGCATTTGTGCCACTTGGCTAATGTTTGGTGTTATTAGAACGATGTCATCAGCAAAGTGGAGGTGGTGTAGTTGCCGACCATCTATATTCACTCCCATTCCTTCCCACTCTAATTGTCGCATGATGTTCTCAAAGGTGGCGGTGAAGAGTTTTGGTGAAATGGTATCACCCCTGCCGAACCCCTCTTTTGACATTGATGACCACTTCTTTGTAGAATGGTGACATCCTGGTGTTGAATCCATAATACAGTTCTCAAAGGATCTTGATGTATTGGGTTTGAACACCCTGTTTGGCTAGGGCTTCGATGACCGCTTCAGTCTCCACAGAATCAAAGGCTTTCTCTAAATCAATGAACGTGAGACAGAGAAGCATCTTGTACTCCCTACAAACTTCAGTGAGCTTGGTTACAGTGTGGATATGGTCGATTGTGCTGAATCCTTTTCGGAAGCCAGCTTTCTCACATGGTTGTCCTTCATCTAGTGTTCTTCCTATCTTCTTCAGGATGACTCGTGTAAACAGCTTGTAGATGACAGACAACAGGCAGATGGGGTGATAGTTGCCAATGTCGTGGATTTCTCTGAGACTACACTGCAAATAAAATGCTGGAAGTAACTGGAGACAACACATACATGTATGTATGATCACATGGACACATACCCTCACTACTCAGACTTCTAATGTCATTGTCAGCCCAAAGGATACCTTTGTATCTCTTGGGCAAAGACTTCAAAGTAGGAGTGCCCGGCATCAGTGGGGGGCAGGGACTCAGCTTCATAGACAATATGCAGCTGTCTAATTCCATGCCTATGTGTAAACAAGGCAATGTAGTATATCAGTTGTGGAAATAAACTATCCGTTAACATGCAAAGTAGCTAAATAGGATTCTCACATTCATGCAGTGCATATAATTTTAGTTGATTTATTAAATTGCTAACTTATTACATCATCTATTGGAGTAATGAATGTAGACTTATTCCAAATGTCTGACCAACCCCTGACACTCTTAATGAAGGAAGATTTAAGGTTAATGATATTGGTGAAAATAATGCTACTTATTTCTATGTATTTGTTGTGATACTTTAAGCTTATAAATTATTCTCACATAAGAGACCTTATTTAATTATTCAAAATATATACTTATGAATATTGGCTTTTCTCCATACTCATGGCACACATATAAACATTGATCAATAATATATTGAGTGGAGGAAGGGAAGGAAAAGAGAAAGAGAGAGAAAGGGAAAGAAATAAAGAACCTGCCAGGGAGGTGGGCTGGGGAAGGGGGAGGGAACCGGGGACATTGGTGGTGGGAGATGGGCACTGGTGGAGGGACGGGTGCTGGAACACTGTGTGACCAAAACCCAAATATGAACTTTTTAATTGTATATCTTTTTTATTTGTATATCTCACGGTGGTATAATAAAATACTTAAAAAAAAAATAATAATAATGATATATTGAATAAAATTATTGTCTATGAAAATTATTGAACAGTAGCATAAAATTCACACCCATACTTCAATTTTTAATCATAAATGTACTATCTTATTACTTAGACTTAGGAATTGTGGATAATATTAATTTAATTTTATGTACATTTATGCAGATTTTAATTTTTAATAAAAGCATTATAAGAAAAGACAAAAGCTAAAAATAATAAATAATGTTTAAATCAGATTAATGAAGGGATACTTATAAACACTTAAATTGTTTTTAAAGGAACATTTGCCTTGGATGGCTTCAAACAGTATCAATGTTCTAGTCAAGCATTTTTTGCTTAATCAGATTAAAATATTTACATACATTGATAAAATCATTTTATTCATTAGTCTTAACTAGTGTCTGAAACAAAATTTATTTTATTGCACAAATTTTGATGTCTGTCAAGTGTCTTTTCAGATCTGAATTTTTCTATGTATTCATTCAGGCTGCTAGTTTTTTGAGGAGTATAATTTCAATTAAAAGCTTCCATGGGCATTGCCTAAGTGGGAGCAATATTATAGATGTATAATACTTATGTTTCAAAGCTTCAGCCAGAAATGGGATATGTCCATTTTATTCATATCTAAGTGGTTATACCCAGTCAGATGACCCTAATTGGAAAAGGGTCTCAAAAGCAGATTTGTCCAGTGATACCAGAAAGGAGAGAATAATCAGATGTGATAAGCATGAAAGTAAACCTGCTACATCTCCCTTGCAAATCTCGAGATGTATGTCCTTTTTTATATAAAAATGTTACTGACTTCTCACCTGGTAATAATCCTATATTCAAGTGAAGAATTTTATTACTTTGTTCAATATGAAATAAAAAATTTGACAATCTTCATCATTCTACTTTTATCTACAAATTATATGTTTTAAATGTAATGGCTGGGCTTCAAAACACAGCTTGGTACATATTCATAATAACTCTTAATGACTCAGAAAGGATAGAATAAGAGTTCCCTGTAAGAGGAAATAACATATCTAATGATGCAACTCCTAATTCTCTGTGAAAGTTGTTTATTCAAGTAACTATTATTTTATTACTATAATTGTTATTTATCATTTTTATTTAGTTATGGAATCCTGAAGAAAACCAAAAAAAGTGAATTAAAGTTTTTTCCAAATACTATCTGACACTCCCTTGGGTTGCCAGCAGCAACAGAGTAACACACTAACACCCCTCATGCACAGATGAAATTACAAATATACCAGGTTTCATACAATTCACAAAATGTTCTAAAATCATAGTTGAATAATTATCCTTTATCAAATTTACTGGGGCCCCCTCTAGAGACTACGCAGACATGGGGGCAGAGCTGCTATTGGCTCTCCCTGTGACCAGCCGCTCACGAGGCGCCCAGGAGGGATGGTGGGTTCTAGCCCTGGCCCACCACCCCAGCAGAGCCTCGCAACAAGCCAGACGACCCCCCACTTCATGAGGGCCTCCATTTTCCACATCCGAACTTCTCTCTTGTCAGAACTCCATCCAGCAGACCAGCCTATCACAGCCCAGCTCGTGCAGCCGAGCAGCCGCAGTTCATCAATAAATGCTGGACTTAGAGATGCCTACAAGAGTATGCTACTTGCACGGCAGAGCCTGGCAAGCTACCCGTGTTGTATTTGATATGCCAAATACCAGTAACAATTACAATTATAGACCTCATTCCAGAATGGATTGAGGCTCTTTATGTTCCTGGAGCAAGCAGATGCCCTCGGGCTCTACTAACATGAGACAGGACATATGGAGATGTTACTGGGGCCCGCTGGAGCAAATCAATGATGAACGGGAAGACAGTGATACAGTGATCAAATTTAAATCTAAAAGCCCTTCATAAAAAGATAGCACAAGCAATGCATGTTTTAAAAACTTTCATCTATCTTATCTTTTTTTCATCTATCTTATCTTTTTTTATTCTTTTTGATAGATTGATCACTTGATCACTTGACATCCCGTTATTCATCAATTTGCTCCAGCAGATGCCAGTAGCATTTCCATTTGACCCTATCATGTGCCAGTGTAGCCCAATGGCATCTGGTTGCTTCAGGAATACCAAGTGTAGCCCAATGGCATCTGGTTGCTTCAGGAATACCAAGAGCCTCAAACGGTTCATTCAGCATCTTGACAAAGAATTCTGACCATCTCGTAGGTGGGCGGCCAAGTGGTCTTTTGACATCCAGTGGGATCCAGTTGGTAACGGCTCTAGTCCAGAGCCATTTGATAGATAGCGATAGAGAATGACTGTTGTCTTAGTGGTTTCAAAGAAAAGTTGAAAGAAGCTAAAAGTTCAGGCAAATTTACTCAACAGGAAACTTCTTTAATGAATTATTCATTGTTTATTTCTTATGTAATCTATCTGAAGACAAACATCTAGCATGAACTGAAGATTGAGTATCCCAAACTACAAAATACATGCACTAATACAAATCAATGTTCTAATGCTTTATGTACATTTTGGCTTCACTTACATGCATTGTAGAAAGTTAACATTAGATGGAGACTATTGAGATGTGAAATTTTCATTCTATTTCTGCAGATATTTGATTGCTTATTTGTTACATCATAATTTATAAAAACTAAGAACCAGAGACAACCTCAATGTCTGTCAACAGATGAATGAATATATGACATATATACATAATAAAATGTAACTCAATTATAAAAGATATTAAATATTGTGATTTATAACGCTTGAATGGGTGTAGAAGGTACTAAGTTAAAAAATCTGATGATGTTACTCATGTGCATGTAAAGAAAACAAAACTTGATAAACTAAATATAACTAAACTTTCAGAGCATAAGGCAAGTTAGGAACTGCTGGAAGGGAAAGAGAAACTAGGGTGATTAAATTTAGTAAAAGAAAGCAGCTATATTATAAAGGATTTAATGGGACTTTAGGTGGTGAACTTTATGCAGTGTACAGAAATGTTTATTTTTAATGATATACTCCTCTAATTTATTTAATATTATAAAGCTGTTATTTCAATTAAAAAGAAAACATGGAAAGGATCACATATTGGATGAATAAACCTGTAAAAACTTCCCAGGATAGAAAATTTTAATGAGATGAAAAATAAGGTAGTGATTTCTAGAGTTCAAGGCCTAAGGGGTTTGCAGCAAAACTGCTAAATGGTATTTGTTTTAGATATAATTTTAATCTCTCCAAAAGAGATAATTATTCCAAAATCAAATGTGGTAATGGTTCCACAACTTCGTGAATATGCTAAAAATAAACTTATGCAATGCAATTTAAATGGCTTGGTTGCATGATATAAATATATATGTATTTATAGTATCTTATATATACAATCAAGCCATTTAAATATCATATATGTATATATTTATCATATGTAAATATGATATGTCAATAAATGTTATTAAAATCTTAATGTATTATTTAATAGAAAGGTTACTTGATTTATTTTGGAAAGTCTTTGCAACTATGTCCATAAGAATCTAAATTTAAAATTATTAGTTATTATAAAAAACATTTCCACGTTAAGTGCTATTTTTGGTCTTCTGATTTGTTAAAGTAATCTTAGTATAATAGGATATGCTGATTCATCAATATACCTCTTGTTTCAGCAATTTTCTGTTGGGTTAATTTCAAAATTCTTCATCTCTTGCTCCTTCAAATTTATATTATGGCAATGCAAGAAAATGACACTGTCCTCACTTTTATGCTAGGGCAAAGACTCTTAAGTTATTCTTTCTAGGTAATATTTTAACCGCTCAATTTAATTTTGTTCTAAATAATTTTAAAGAAACCCTAGATCCCAAGTTATCACTTTATAAACTAAATACAATAACCAAGAACTAATTTTACATTGTCTATAATGGTAAACAGCAAATAAACTAAAATCACAATAAATTACAAATACACATTTGCAAATATAAATTTACATTCCCCTCTCAAATAGTGCCTATTTGTTGGTAGTTTAGGCTGGCTACCATCAGCTCCAGACTATGGGATAGATTCTGTCTATTTCTTCAACCCACATACCATTGGTTAAAACAACACTCGAAGCCCAAAAATCATTAAGGAAGGGAGGGAGAATTATAAACAAATATTATCTCAAGTAAGTAGCAAAAAGTTATATTTAGCCTTGTGAAGTTTACAAGAGTCATCCTGAACAGGATTGGTAGAACACTAGATGAAGGACAACCATGCGAGCAAGCTGGCTTCCGAAAGGATTCGCACAATCGACCATATCCCCACAGTAACCAAGCTCATCGGGGTTTGTGGGAGTACAAGATGCTGCTCCATCTCACGTTCATTGATTTAAAGAAAGCCTTTGATTCTGTGGAGACTGAAGCAGTCATCAAAGCCCTAGCCAAACAGGGTGTTCAAACCCAATACATCAAGGTCCCTTGTGAGCTATAGTACAGATTCACCACCAGGAGGAACTCACCATTCTACAAAGAAGTGATCATTAATGTGAAAAGAGAGTTCACCAAAACTCTTCAGCGCCACCCTCGAGAACATCATGCGACAATTAGAATGGGTAGGAATGGGAGTGAAGATAGATCATCGGCAACTACACCACCTCCACTTCGCTGATGACATCGTTCTAATAACACCAAACATGAGCCAAGCTGCACAAATGCTGACTGACTTCGACCAAGAATGTGGAAACATAGGTCTACAGCTGAATCTAAAGAAAACTATGTTCATGAAAAATGAGTTAGTTCCAGAGGCCCCATTCACTCTCAATGGAACAAACATCTCTGAATGCAGCAGTTAGCTGTACCTAGGTCGAGAAGTCAACACAATGAACGACCTAAAACCAGAGCTGCACAGGAGGAAGAGAGCAGCATGGAAGGCCTTCAATGGCATCGAAGAAATAGCTAAAAAGGACAAAGAACCTTCGGCTCCGGGCACATATTTTTGACTCCACCGTTCTCCCTGCATTAACATATGCCTCAGAGACCTGGGCCCTACGAAAGGAGGATGAGAATGCTCAAGTGAAAGAAGGAATCCGGAGTTCCGACCTCCGTCGCTATTCCAGAATCAGGGACGCTGTCTCGTTTGCCAAGATATCGAAAATCAGATGGACTGGACATGTAATGCGATTTGGAGACAACCACTGGACTATAGCCATTACCGACGTGGCCGCCCACCTACAAGATGGTCAGACTTCCTTGTCAAGACCCTGAAGGAACGGTTTGAGGCTCTTCATATTCCTGAATCAACCAGATGCCATTGGGCTATGTTGGCACGTGATAGGGGCCAATGGAAATGTTACTGGCACCTGCTCGAGCAAATCAATGAACAATGGGATTCAAGTGATCAAGTAATCAAGTTATAAAATTATAGAAAAATCAACAACAGCAAAAAATTATCCCTTTAAAATTATCTCAACAGACACATCATGTAAGAAAACATATAAATGCTGGCCAACAGACACAGAAAAACATGATCATTGTCTCTTCTCATCTGATTCCACTGAAATATCACTCCACTCCTTTTTAGGAAAATATAATGGAATATACACTAAAAGCCAGGACCAACAAGTGTTGACACAGATGTGAAAGGGAGCCTCATTCACTACTGGCAGGAACACAAATTGTTCCAGTTCTGTGAAAAAATTTGATGGTGATTTTTAAAATGGAGAACAAAAAAATAGATCTACAGTATAATTCAGCAGTTCCACACCAGGTTATTTATCTAAGGAACACAAAAACTCTAATCTGAAAAGATATATCTAAAGATATGTTCATTGCAGCACTATATACAATTACTGAGATGCAGAAATTATTCAAATGACAAAGGCGCTTATATATAGATATATGTGTGTATAAATTTATATATATATATCTTCCCTTTCTTGTATATATGTATTCTATATATTTCATATATTATATATTCTATTTTCTTATATGTATTATGTATATGTGTATACAAGATGTACAAAAATTAACTTAGGAATACTACTCAGCTATTAGAAATATAACTTGCCTTATTACAACATGGATGGAACTGGCAGAGGGTCATGTGAAATCATTTAAATAGAAGGGAGGACAAATGTTAAATGACCTCACACAGATATAATGCATAAAGAAACAAAGAAAGTGAAGAGTAGCCATTAATAGCAAACCTCAGGGGTCTGAGTGATAGTACAACACAGAGGCATTTCCCTTGTATGAAGCCAACCCGGGTTACATCCCCAGCATCCCATATGGTCCTCTGAGCACTGTCAGCAGTAATTTCTGAGCACAGAGCCAGGAGTAACCCCTGGGAATTGCAAGTATGACCCAAAAAGCAAAAATAAAAAGCAATGGGGTTGTGAAAGAATAAGGCAGATTAGAAGAAACACAAGGACAGAGTGAGAGTGTGGGAGGTGCAGTAACTCGATACACCGAAAAGGAAATAGTAATGCTCTATCTCAATAGTAGAATTAAAAGAAATAAAGTTTACAGAGGACAGATTCTGTCTCACGTTCATTGATTTACAGAAAGCCTTTGATTCTGTGGAGACTGAAGCAGTAATCGAAGCCCTAGCCAAACAGGGTGTTCAAACCCAATACATCAAGATCTTTCGTGAGCTGTATTATGGATTTACCACCACGATCTCACCATTCTACAGGAAGTGATCATTGATGTCAAAAGAGGGATCCGACACCATTACACCAAAACTCTTCAGCGCCACCCTAAAGAACATCATGACGACAATTAGAATGGGAAGGAATGGGAGTGAAAATAGATTGTCGGCAACTACACCACCTCCGCTTGCTGATGACATCATTCTAATAACACCAAATATTAGCCAAGCAGCACAAATGCTGGCTGACTTCGACCGAGAATGTGGAAAGATAGGTCTACAGCTGAATCTAAAGAAAACTATGTTCATGAAAAATGAGCTAGTTCCAGAGGCCCCATTCACTCTCAATGGAACAAACGTCTCTGAGTGCAGTAGTTATGTATACCTAGGTTGAGAAGTTAACATGATGAATGACCTAAAACCTGAGCTGCGAGGAGGAAGAGAGCAGTCATGGAAGGCCTTCAAAGGCATCAAAAAAATAGCTAAAAGGACAAAGAATCTCCAGCTCCGGCACATCTCTTTGACTCCATCGTTCTCCCTGTATTAACATAGGCCTCAGAGACCTAAGGCCCTACGAAAGCAGGATGAGAATGCTATTCGGGTCTCCCAGAGAGGAATCGAAAGAGCTATGCTTGGAATATCACATCTCACTCAAGTGGAGAGAAGGGAAGTTCTGACCTCCGACGCTATTCCAGAATCAGGCACACTGTCTCATTTGCCAAGCCATCGAAAATCAGATGGGCTGGACATGTAATGCGATTTGGAGGCGACCGCTGGACTAGAGCCATTACCAACAGATCCCACGGGCTGTCAAAAGATCATGTGGCCGCCCACCTGCAAGATGGTCAGACTTCCTTGTCAAGACCCTGAAGGAATGGTTTGAGGCTCTTCATCCTGAATCAACCAGATGCCATTGGCCTATATTGGCATGTGATATGGTCCAATGGAAATGTTACTGGTGCCTGCTCAGAGCAAATCGATAAATAACGGGATTCAAGTGATCAAGTGATCAAGATTCTAACAAATAAACCCAAAGTAATTCTTTAGTCTAAATAGACTGAACAATTGAGATTATCAAGAAGTTCTGAAGGATAGTTACAAGGGCAGAGAGGTCTAGAGGAAAAAGGTGGCGGTGATGCTCGTTGGTGCTTTGGTGGTAGGCATCATGAGGTAACACTGTTTCTCTAAAACTTAAATATTTCAATCTTGTGAAAAGTAAAACGTTTTAGAAAGAAGGACAAGAGGGAACTGGAGCCGTACTTCAGCAGGCAAGTGGGCACAGTATTTGTCTTGCATGTAACTGACCCAGGTTTAATCCCTGGCACCCCATCTGGTCCCTGAGCCAGGCAGAAGTTATCACTGAGCACAGAGCCAAAAGTAAACCCTTAGCACTATCGGTGTTGCTCCAAAACAGAAAAAAAAGAACTGACTGATGACTCAGTTAATGCAGTAGAAACCTGTATATACTGATAAAACCTTAAAGTACATATTTCTCAAAGGAAGGTAAAAAGGCTGCAACATTAACAAAAGTATTTTTTCTATGTATTTTGTGGTTATTATTACCAATAGCTGTGCGCAGGAGTCGGAGTGCTTAAATGTATGCATAAGTATATATACACATATAGAATAACATGAATATATAAATAAATTCAAAAATAATAACAAAACATAATGTACAAACTGAAAATATTTACATGATTAATTTTAAGAATTTAGTAATGACAGGTGAAATCAGTCTTTTAGATTAACATATTTCATCATAAGACATGTGATCCATTCTTTCACTAAACTTTGCCAAACGTTGTTTAAAATTCTGAGTAGTGTAAATATGTCATTTCAATAAAAGAAGACCTCAAAGACAGAGGATCAGAAATACTGGAAGATGCAGCAGAAGCCGGGAAAAGCATTCGCACCGCCCGCCTGTCCTTCGCCAACTATAAGACCAAGATGACTGCCCTCTGACGCCCTGATGGATCTATCACATCTTCCAGAAAGGCAATGGAGAAGATTGTCCATGACTTCTACTCAGATCTCTTTGATAGCCAGGTCCACCTGCCCACATACCAAATTCCACAGGATGGATATGTCATTCCCAACATTCTCCCTTCTGAAATCCGGCATGCAATTTCGTCCGTAAAGAAGGAAACAGCACCAGGCCGAGACAAAGTCAGACCCGAACACCTGAAGAATCTGCCATCAGTACTCATCAATACACAAGCTCGGCTCTTCACACACTACCTGTCCGAATGCAAGGTGCCCTCCCAATGGAAAACCAGCAGGACAGTTCTACTGTGCAAGAAGGAAGACATTCACGACATTGGCAACTATCGCCCCATCTGCCTGTTTTCCGTCATCTACAAGCTATTTACACGAATCATCTTGAACTGGATTGGCAGAACACTAGATGAAGGACAACCATGTGAACAAGCTGGCTTCCAGGAAAGGATTCAGCACAATCGACCATATCCACACGGTAACCAAGCTCATTGAGGTTTGTAGGGAGTACAAGATGCCGAACTGTCTCATGTTCATTGATTTAAAGAAAGCCTTTGATTCTGTGGAGACTGAAGCGGTAATTGAAGTCCTAGCCAAACAGGGTGTTCTAAACTAATACATCAAGATCCTTCATGAGCTGTGTTTCGGATTCACCACCAGGAACTCACCATTCTACAAGGAAATGATCATTGATGTCAAAAGAGGGGTTCGACAGGGTGATACCATTTCACCAAAACTCTTCAGCGCAATTAGAATGGGAAGGAATGGGAGTGAAGATAGAAAGTTGGCAACTACACGACCTCCGCTTCACTGATGACATCATTCTAATAACACCAAACATTAGCCAAGCTGCACAAATGCTGGCTGACTTCAACCGAGAATGTCGAAAGATAGGTCTACATCTGAATCTAAAAGAAAACTATGTTTATGAAAAATGAACTAGTTCCAGAGGCCCCATTCACTCTCAATGAACCAGACATCTCTGAATGCAGCAGTTATGTGTACCTAGGTAGAGAAGTCAACATGATGAATGACCTAAAACCTGAGCTGGGCAGAAGGAAGAGAGCGTCATGGAATGCCTTCAAAGGCATGGGAGAAATAGCTAAATGGGCAAAGAACCTCTGGCTCTGGGCACATCTCTTTGACTCCACTGTTCTCCCTGCATTAACATACACCTCAGAGACTAGGCCCTACAAAAGCAGGATGAGAATGCTCTTCAGGTCTCCCAGAGAGGAATCGAAAGAGCTATGCTTGGAATATCACACCTCACTCAAGTGAGAGAAGGAATCCAGAGTTCTGACCTCCTATGCTATTCCAGAGTCAGGGACACTGTCTCGTTTGCCAAGGCATCGAAAATCAGATGGGTTGGCATGTAATGCGATTTGGAGATGACCACTGAACTAGAGCCATTACTGATTGGATCCCACGGGATGTCAAAAAATCACATGACCGCCCACCTACAAGATGGTCAGACTTCCTTGTTAAGACCCTGAAGGAACGCTTTGAGGCTCTTCATATTCCTGAATCAACCAGATGCCATTGTGCTACATTGGCACATGATAGGATCCAATGGAAATATTACTGGTGCCCACTTGAGCAAATAGATGAATAACAGGATTCAAGTGACCAAGTGATCAAATACATTTCCAATTCAGTTATCTATGTTATTTTTTGTGAAGATTTTATTTGCTTTATTATATTTCTTTTCTCACCTTCCCTCATTACATTCCACTTTTCAACATTTGATATTTCTGATATCTTTAGGATTAATTTTTGAAATTTAAATTCTGAGACCATAATTTCTGTTATTACTTAGGATGCTCCCATATTTTAATTAATTAGATGCTTGCTACCTCCTTCTTAATCATAGTTGTTCTACTTTTAGACTGTCTTTTCACATAGTTCATATTTTGTTAGATTTCAGCACGTTTTTCTTTTTTTTTCTGCCATATTACCTTTACTTTTTTGAGAAAATCATATTGCACTTTAATTCTTAAGATATGACTTAGATTTTTGAAACTAACTTTGTGCTTTTCATCCCTTAACACTTTGCAGTCATTACTCTGCAGAATAAATCTACAGAAAAGAATGGAAGTCATTTTAATATCCTATGCTCAAGATGTCTTTGACCAGATAAATTTAAAAACATGTCTACATTCTTTGAGTTTCACAACTTTCTAAGGATAAGTCCCAGTTTCTATAATTCTTACTAAATTTTTTACACATGTTAAGAATTCTTTTATGGCTCAGTCTGGGCTTTTCATTTCAGACTATTTTTAATGAGCAATTCTATTTAGAAAATATGAGAGAAAAAAAGAGAAGAGAGGGAATTCCTTAAAAAGAAATCACACTTCCTAAATGGAATGTCAACTCATTCTGGGACTCCAGAATGGATTAACTCAGACATACTTTTTTTTTTGTTTGTTTGTTTGTTTGATTAGTTTTCAGTCACATGCAGTGATGCTCAGAACTTATTCCATGCTCTGCACTCAGGAATCACTCCTGGCAGTGCTCCGGAGACCATGTGGAAAGCCAAAGATTAACCCAAGTCTGCCACATACAAAGCAAGTACCCTACCTGCTTTACAATCATTACACAGCCCCATTCAAACATAGTTTTGTCAACGGACTTTGTAAAACTGCTTTGGTGCTGATAAATTGCAGGGGTTAATGGAGTTGCTTTGCATGTGGTGAAGCACAGTTGTCCCCTCAGACATTCCCTCACTACCCCTGTGCACTACTTGCAGTAGTCCATAAGCACAGAGATTGGAGTAAGGCTGGAGCAATGCTGAGTGTGGGTCCAAAGTAAAAAAAAAAATAAAATAACAAAAGAAATGTTTTTCCTATATCATTTGCTGAATTCTCTACTTAATAATTTTGATAATTTTCTACTCAATAATCTTTAGATTGTACTTTAGCTCATTACTAGAATATCTATTATATAAATATATATTTCAAATAGATCATTTTATCTCTTTCATGAGTTATTGGCATTTTTACTTTTAAACATAACCAATATTTGTAGCAGGAAGTAGATCTAAGGATATGAGAAGGAAGGTCTGATGGATACTGCCTGTTAACAGGTACACGGGGTCTTTTGGCAGACTGTCTCCCAATAGAGTTAGTATGTAAAATTCCCTATGAAACTGTTAATCAAGCTGCAGTTACACAGACAAGGCTATCCTAAATCATTTCTCTGCACATTCCCTTGTTGGCTCTTATTAGTCCTAGATGGAGTCTTATGAACAAGACCTCCTCTTCTGGGGCAATTTAGGAAGGCTAAGTTAACAAACTGCTGCATTCTTTGCTTATATCATCACATCACTGAGCTAGCTCCTCCTGCAAGTGTTTGGCTCCTGAGTGTCTCCTCCCTATCACCATAAATCCTATGGAAAATTTGTAAAATGTCCTGGTAGTATCAATTATGTAAACTTAACTCTAAGTTTTACTGCCCCTTGTTTTGTTGGCATATAAGGAAGTTGGGGTCTTTGAGGGTGAGTCAGTTCAAGCCAGTCAAGATGAGAGGTGCTGCCCTCTGGCTGGTGATTATTAAAAATATTAATGGAAATACGCCTTGTGCCTGGAGTCTCATCTCTGCGCCTCCGACCCGACGGGACATTCTTGCTTCAAATATTGTTAGATTATGTACCAAGAGGGTTAGAGCAATTCATACAATTGACTAGTACCAAAAAATCGGTTTTAGGTTGAATGTTCTCCCTTAGTGTCCCTGGGAGAAGTGAAATCTACATTTAATTAAGTAAATGAATAAACAAGGAAAGAAAAATTTCTTGGAATTTTAATTGTGAGGTTGAAATCACTGACCATTATTTCTCGCTTCTACTCTTCAAATTCCTCTCTGCACTGTAATTCTTAGTGCATAAATGACAGTCAGCACCAGTGGACCAAGAGTCAAGGTCACTGAAAAAAACCGAATGATTTTAAAGTTATTATATTATAGATGTCACCTAAAGCATTTCCTAAAACACTTTAGAAAATAAATTCTGGCAGACTGTTGAAAACCTGTCTTCTAATCAATGCTTTATCTGTATTGCTAAAGAAAACACACACACACACACACACACACACACACACACACACACACATACCGTGTTCCTTTCTTTCTATCCTCATCTCTCCTACATTTTGATTGGAGCTGCTGTTGCTATTTCTGTTGTCAGTGTTGTGAAGCTTTTACACTGGGAAGGTATAAGTTGCATAACACTCTTTGTTTCACCACAGATACTGACTTTTAATAAGCTTCACGTGGAAATTTCTCGTCATTTAAAAAATATTTTGTGCAAAAATTGCAACTTAGCTGATGTTGAGTAGCAAGGCCATGTTATCTTCCCTTCTGGGCTTGGCTTCCCAACACAAAAAATATAGATAATTGATATATTAGATATGGAAAAAAATTCAGCAGTAGGTTATATGCACATCTGCAGAGTGCTATATGCTAAGAAGTGTTATTAATAGACTGTTGCAGGTTCCTGCCTGGAGAATGAAGAAGGAAGTTAAATCTTGCAAGTCTAAGAGATTTCATTTTGAAAATGCTTTTCTCAATCCTTGTGTATGTGATGGCCACATTCATTCTTGTAAATAGCATGTCAGACTTTTGAGAAGAATTTCAAAAGCTGCTACAGAGAAGAAAAATATACTTAGTAATTTAACTCTAATTGGTAATGTCAAGTTTTACCAAACTGCCTCCTCCAAACCTTGGTACCAGGGTTTAGCCTTCAAAGGTCAGAAATGGTTAGACACTGAGGGGATGCCCTGCTCAGCAAAGATGGCCAGAGATAATATGGGGCAGCTCTCTGCAATCACCCACCAGAAGAACATGCTCATCACCAATGTGACTGATCCCCAGCAGTAATAACCACCAAGTCTTCAAAGCAAATTCTTTTAGGATCAGCTTCCTCTCAGCTCCCTATATTCTTCTTACTGCTTCTGAATTCTTTTCAGAGTCACCTTTAATAAACTGAACACTGTGGTAGTTACACTAATGTCATTTTCAAGCATCAACCTATACTATACTAGGATTGAGCACCAGAAGATAAACAAGACAAGACCTACCCAGGTATATTCCTCACCAACTTCTAATCTAATGTTTTAGGGTCACAAAACACATTGGAAAAAATGTGCAGTTCCTAAAAAGGCACGTAGTTGACCAGGCTCTGCCCAGGTTACAACTCTCTAGCGTAGGTGATGTATGCAGGCAGATAAGGGGTCCCCACAAGGCAATGAATTCTAGCCCTAAGTCTGTTCAAAGTCGCCTTTTGGAACCAGGAACCAAGACCTATTAACCAACAACAGACCCTAAGGAAGCTGGATCAGCCTTTCTCATCCCAGCCCTTAACCCAGCTACATTCCAGGACAGAAAATCCAGCAGAGACAGAGGTCAAGAAAATGAGATTTTCAAAGAAGACAACTCCCAAAGTTTAATCCCCTTGGCAAAGGCCCTAGCAACCTAGATTGACTCCCCGTATGGGAGTACCTTGGGGATAAAGCTATAAAAGCTGTCCTGAGCAAAGGAGAGAGCTCACATGCTGCCTGGGGCCACATGCTGCCTGAGCACATGTGGTGCCCAAGCATGTGTCTTGCCCACATCCCCCCTTCTTGAGATGCGTACTCTCTCACTTTCCTCTCCTCCTTCCGCTTCCTAAAACCTCCTTAACAGAACCTGTTTTACTTCACTGCTCGTTGACACCTGAAAATTCTTTTCTGTGAGGAAGACAAGAACCCTGAGGAAACCCTGGATAAGGCCTAGGGCTGACTTGCCTTTTATCAGCCCTTAGCCTGCCCAGCGGTCCCGGGCAGCAAAGGCGGCTGGGGAGAAATCAACCATCTCTCTCCCTTCCGGCCTCACATAAGCCACCCGTGAGGCCCACCTGCATCGTAGGCACCCAGGTTTATGCCAATACATGAGTGTTTCTTCAATTTATTTTATTATTCTAAAAAATATTACAATACTGTTATCTGAGTGTGACTGGCTCTTTGTCTCACACATTTGCATACACACACAGTGAAGCACATCTGTTTCCAATGATCAAATGTACTGGGTAATTATTCTGTATTCAATTTGCATGGCATTAAATAGAACACTGACATAAATGTGTATATAAATCAGTATTTATTCCTCCCAACATGGTTCTAATTTTATTTTGTTTTTTTTTAACAATTAAAATAATTGTTGGCAGAAAGATCTAAGGATATGTGAAGGAAGGTCTGATGGATACTGCCTGTTAACAGATATACAGGGTTTTCTGGCATGCTGTCTCCTAATAAGTTAGTATGTAGAAAATATATTTTCCCTAGTGAGACTGTTTTCAAGATGCAGATTTCAGACGTTGCTATACTAGGTCATTTCTCTGCACATTTCCCTGTTGGCTGTAACTAGCCCAAGATGGAGTCTATGGACGCTGCTTGAAGTTAGGCAGAAAACGGGTTTACTTGTTCTTTTGTCTGACATGACCTTACCATCTTGGCCTAGTCTGGAATGCTGAATTAGCAACTGTAACACATTCTTTTTGTTCATCTCACCTTATATAGATAGCACCCCCTGTAGGTTTTGGTTCCTAGTTGTCTCTTTCTTATTATTCTTAAGTCCTATGCAAAGAATGTGAAATGTCTTTGTAATGTAAACCATGCAAACTTAACTCTAAGCTGTATTGCCCTTTCAGACAATGGGATATAAGAAAGTTGGGGTCCTTGTGAAGGTGGTTGGTCAGCTGCCAAATGAGAGCTGCTGCCTCTGTGTGGTCGTCATTAAAAATATTAATGGAAATACGCTTTTGTTCCTAGAGTCTCATCTCTGCACCTCTGACCCAACAGGACATTCCTGCTTCAAATAATTTTTTATAGATATCACACTGAGTCGTGCACTGGGGCAATTAGGAACAAACTGGGTCATTCCAGGAGGCTATGTGGTCCATTCTGGACATGGACTCTGAGCATGATTACATGCATTACCACTTTGGGTTCTTAGAAAATTAAGAATAAGATAAATTGCTCACAAATATGTAAAAACCAGTAGAATATTAGGAAGGACTAAGGGAATATAAAATGAATTAATCAAATATTAAAATATTAGCAGACACATCCTTATTAAAATGACAAAAATGATAGACAGAGATAGAAATACTGAAAGCAGGAAGATCAAAGAAGGAAATCACATACAAAGGAACATCCCTGAGATTTACAGCAGACTTCTCAGATGAAACACTCCAGGCCCGAAAACAATGGTGGGATATTGTGAAAAGACTCAATGAACTGCAGGCCTCACCAAGAATTCTTTACCCAGCTAGACTTACTTTCAGATACGACGGAAAGATATACAACTTCATGGATAAACAATAACTCAGGAAATTTACAGACTCAAAACAAACTTTAAAATAAGAATTGAAAGGTCTATTGTAAAATAAGACAACCCAAAACCACAAGTTTAAACAGAAAGATGGCACAAAACCCAATGACAATAATCTCTCTCAACATCAACGGTCTAAATGTACCAATTAAGAGACACAGAGTGGCAAAATGGATTAAAAACTGAATCCAACATTCTGATACCTACAAGAAACACATCTGAATAATCAGAGCAAACACAGACTCAAAGTCAAAGGCTGGTGTGGCCATGATTGTATCTGACAATATAGACTTCAGGCTGAAAAAGGTTAAAAGGGACAATGAAGGCTATTTCTTAATAATTAAGGGGTATGTATACCAGGAAGAAATCACACTACTAAACATATATGTGCTTAATGAGGGGCCAGCAAAATACTTAAAATTATTATTAATAGACCTCAAAGAAGACATTAACAGTAGCACAATAATAGTCGGAGACTTCAACACAGCCTTATCGACTACAGATAGATCAACGAGACTAAAACTCACCAGGGAAATACTGGAACTGAAGGAAGAAATAGAAGAAAGAGAGCTGGTTGATAAATACAGGGCTTTTCATCCCAAAAAAGCTGAATACATATTTTTTTTCCAGTGTATATGGAACATTCTCTAAGATAGACCATATACTGAGCCACAAAACATACCTCAACAAAATAAAAAAGATAGAAATTGTAACAACTATCTTTTTAGTTCATGATGCACTGAAAATAGTACTTAACCATACACAGAAGCAGGAAGTCAGACCAAACACCTGGAAACTGAACAGGTCACTGCAGGACAACAAATGGGTCATAGAAGAAATCAAACAGGAAATCCAAAGATTCCTGGAAACAAATGACAATGAAGATACCAACTATCTTGTGGGACACAGCAAAAGCTGTGTTAAGAAGAAAGTTCATAGCTCTGCAAGCATTCATAAGGAAAGAAGAAAGGGTCCACATAAATAACCTGACCTCACAGCTGAAAATATTAGAAAAAGACCAACAAAAGAAGCCCAACCCAGGCAGAAAGAAGGGAAATAATAAAATTTAGGGAGGAAATCAATGAGCTGGAAACCAAAATAACAATCCAAAAGATTAATGAAACTAAGAGCTGGTTCTTTGAAAAAATAAACAAGATCGACAAGCTACTGGTAAGACTTGTAAAAAACAGGGAAAGAGAGAACCCAAATAAACAGAATCAGAAATGAAAATGGTGACATCACAACAGAAAAGTCAGAAATCCAACAGATCATCAGAGATTACTGAGAACTTGTATGCCACAAAACATGAGAACCTAGAAGAAATTGATAAATTCCTGAAGTGCTATAACCTCCCACAATTGAAACAAGAAGACCTCCAATATCTGAATAAGCCTATCACCATCGAGGAAATTGAAACAGTAATTAAAAGTCTGCCCAAACACAAAAGCCCAGGTCCAGATGGGTTCACTAGCAAATTCTACCAAACCTTTAAGGAGGACCTACTGCCTGTCCTGTTCAAGCTCTTCCAGGAAATAGAAGAAACAGAAACACTCCCAAACAGCTTCTACGAGGCACATATCACCCTGATACCCAAAGCAGGGAGGGAAAACATAAAGAAGGAAAACTACAGACCAATCTCTTTGGTGAATACATATGCTAAGATCTTCAACAAAATGCTATCAAACAGAATCCAAAGACTCATCATAAAGATCACACATCATGACCAAGTAGGATTCATCCCGGGAATGCAAGGATGGTTCAACATTCGCAAATCAATCAACATAATACATCATATCAATAAGAGAAAAAAATAAAAACCATATGATCCTATCAATAGATGCAGAAAAAGCATTTGACAAGATCCAGCACCCACTCATGAATAAAAGTTTGACAAGGAAGAAATTCAAATGGCCAAAAGGCATATGAAAAAAATGCTCATCATCACTAGACGTCAGAGAGATTCAAATCAAAACAAAAATGTGATATCACCTCACACCACAGAGACTGGCCCATATCCAAAAGGGTAAAAGCAACAAGTGCTTGTGTGGATGCGGGAAAAAGGGACTCTCATACATTGTTGGTGGGAATGTCGACTTGTACAACCTTTCTGGAACGCAGTATGGACATTCCTCCAAAGACTAGAAATTGAGCTCCCTTTTGACCCAGCTACACCACTCCTGGGAATATACCCTGGGAGGCCAAAAACACACAATATAAACCCAATCCACACTTTTATTTTCATGGCAGCACTATTCACACTAGCCAGAACCTGGAAACAACCAGTATGCCCGAGAACTGATGACTGGATAAAGAAACTGTGGTATATCTACACAATGGAATACTATGCAGCTTTGGGGGGAAAATGAAGTTATGAAATTTGCCTATAAATAGATGGACATGCAAAGGATCATGTTGTGTGAAATTAGTCAGAAGGAAAGAGAGAGATATAGAATGACTGCATTTATTTGCATGACATAAATATATCAGGTGGTCTTACCAAAAGTGGAAATTACCGCAAAACATGTGGGAGTCTTAGGTTAGGTAAGACAGAGAAGGGAACATGTATGAATAAGTGTCAAAAAGGGTTAATACCAACCTAAAACTGGATATTAAATACAGGCATAAAAATATGCACATGATGGTTTCTAAGTGTTTGTAGTGCAACCCACAAGGTGTAAGAGAAGTTAAAGAGAGAGAGGTAGAGAGAAAAGAGATAAAGAACCTGCCATTTAGGCAGGCTATGGGAGGCGGGAGGAATTGGGGACATTGGTGGTGGGAAATGGGCACTGATGGAGTACAGGGTGCTGGAACACTATGTGACCGAAACCTCTAAACATGAGCAACGTTGTAATCTTACGGTGGTATAATAACTAGTTTAATAAAAAAAATGAAATAAAAAATTAAAATATTCATGGGCAAGAGCTGTAGTTCAACATGTAGGGCATTGCCTTGCATGCTGTCAACCTGGATTTGACCCAGGATCGATCCTGGAATCCCATATGATCCCCACCACCATCAAGAGAAATTGCTGACTGCAGAGCCAGGAGCAATTCCTGGAGCAAGCAGATGCCTTTGGGTTCTACTAGCATAAGACAGGACATATGGAGATATTACTGGTGCCCGCTCTAGCAAATAGATGATTAATGGGAAGATAGTGATAGTGAACCCAAACAAAAGAAAATAGATCAAGATAGCTCTTGATCCCTGTCAGGAATCAGATAGCTAATTTTGATTTGATACAATATATACAAAGATGCAGATACACCCAGCAGAGCAGATAACAGCTTTCCCGTTGAACCCCCTCCACTGCATGGATAACAAGAGTGACTTCCAGCCTGAGTCCACCATCCCGATACAGCCTCAGAAGAACCCAGAGGAACCCCCCACACCATGCTGGCAGCAATTTTCATAATCCAAACTCCACAGCTCATAAGATCTCCACCCAAGAGACTAAGCCAATCTCCAGCCAGAATTGTCAGAAACCCAACCTACAAGGACCCACCCTTCAGACACCGGCCCTTGGGAGGAGAGAGTATTTCAAGTCCAGGAATACTTGAGCCACAGACGCAGATATACCCGGCAGAGCAGATACCGGCTTTCCCCGTTGTGTGTGGCCTCACAACTGTGGCACGATTTACCTCCAAATTACCATGAATATTCTACCAACCAGTTTGAGGAAGCCCTGAAACCGTCCTCACGGGAGAGCATGGCAAGCTGTCTGATGTATATTCGATATGCCAAAACCAGTAATAAACATATTTATCTTCCTGACACTGAAAGAGCCCTTAATATAGCAGCACTAAAAAAGGGCAAAAAAGCTGAGCCTGATAAAATTTCACAGCCAACCTAGGCTGCCAAAACGAAGAAGAACTAAAATGACTATCTGTACTTTCAATGCACGGATGCTGGCATTGGAAGCATATATCAAGGATCTGATGGTGCAAGCGCAAAACATCAAGTACAACATCATTGGTCTGACTCAGACGAGGAGGAGTCAATTGTATCAGGCTGTATTTGACTCCGGAGAAGAACTGTTCTTCAGAAAATGTGATGAAAGAGGCATCGGTGACCTTGATGTCCTTATCTATGCGAACATGGCCATCAACATTGATTCATTTGAATGCCTAACAAACTGGATAGGATGATTACACTTGAAGAGATGTGGCCGACTGCCAGCAATTTCAATCTTCGTTGTCTACGCACCAACATCCACATACAAGGAAGAAGAAATTGAGAAATTCTACATGGAACTGGAGGAGTTTCATAAAAAAAAAAAGATCACACCTCCTATAAGATCATAGTCAGTGATTTTAATGCCAAGATAGGACCAAGAAGATTGGCCATAGAACTCCACATTGGAACCCATGGCCTAGAATGGAACAAACAGGGTGAGAGACTATCTGAGTTCATCATGCCCATCAAGACCATTCATGGGAACTCATAGTTCCAGAAGGCTGAAGTGAAACATTGGACATGGGAATCTCCTGGTGGACAGTTCCACAATGAAATTGACCACATAATATTCAACTGAAGATTATGCCTGACAGATGTCACTGTAGGCCCAAACTTCCAAACAGGATCAGACAACTGTCTCCTTTATGCAAAATTCTACTTCATGCAACAGAGAGAAAAGGCTGCAAAGTTTAAGAAGAGAACTCCCAGAACGAGCACCAACTGTGAACTCTTTGGCACCATTGCGGCAACATGGGTAGATATCATCATTGACGACATTGATGAAGAATACAACTGACTGGTTCAACACTTCCATGATTGTGCGAAGAATGCTGAGAGAGAGAAAGACACAAAAGGATGCCTGTCTTCAGAAATTCTCAAGCTCATTCACCAATGTGGCAAGGTGCAAGCCTAAGGCGACAAAATGCAAGCATCCAAGCTTGCAAAGCAGTGTAGAGAAGCAATAATGGAAGACCTCAAAGAAAGAAGAGCAGAAATAATGGAAGACGCAGTAGAAGCCAGGAAAAGCATTTGCAATGTCTGTGTGTCCTTTGCCAACTATAAGACCAAGAAGACTGCCCTCCGATGTCCTGATGGATTGATCACATCTTCCAGAAAGGCAATGGAGAAGATTATCCATGACTTCTACTCAGATCTCTTTGACACGCGGCCACGCCCACGTGCCCACATACCAAATTCCACAGGATGGATATGTCATTCCAAACGTTTTCCCTTCTGAAATCTGACATGCCATTTCATCGGTAAAGAAGAAATTAGCACTCAGCCCAGAAAAAAAAAAAAAATCAGACCCAAACACCTGAAAAATCTGCCTTCAGTACTCATTAATACATTAGCTCGGCTCTTCACAAACTACCTGTCTGAATGCAAGGTGCCCTCCCAATGGAAAACCAGCAGGACAGTTCTACTGTTCAAGAAGGGAGACATTCACGACATTGGCAATTATAGCCCCATCTGCCTGTTGTCTGTCATCTACAAGCGGTTCACTTGAGTCATCCTGAACAGGATTGGCAGAACATTACATGAAGGACAACCATGCGAGCAAGCTGGCTTCCGAAAAGGACTCAGCACAATTGACCATATCCACACAGTAAACAAACTCATTGAGGTTTGTAGGGAGTTCAAGATGCCGCTCTGTCTCACATGATTGATTTGAAGAAGGACTTTGATTCTGTGGAGACTGAAGTGGTTATCGAAGCCCAGGCAAAAAAGGGTGTTCAAACCCAATACATCAAGATCCTTTGTCAGCTGTATTACAGAATCACCACCAGAATCTCACCATTCTACAAGGAAGTGATCATTGATGTCAAAAGAGGGGTTAGGCAGGGTGATACCATATCACCAAAACTCTTCAGCACCACCCTCGAGAACATCATGCGACAATTAGAATGGTAAGGTTTGGGAGTGAAGATAGACGGGTCGGCAAAAAAAAACCACCTCCGCTTCACTGATGACATCATTCTCATAACACCAAACATTAGCCAAGCGGCACAAATGCTGGCTGAATTTGACCGAGAATGTGGAAAGTAAGGTCTATGCTGAATATCAACAAAACTATGTTTATGAAAAATGAACTAATTCCAGAGTTCCAGAGGCCCTTTTCACTCTCAATGGAACAAATGTCTCTGAATGGAACAGTTATGTGTACCTAGGTCGAGAAGTCAGCATGATTAATGACCTAAAACCTGAGCTGCGCAGGAGGAAGAGAGCAGCATGGAATGCATTCGAAAGCATCGAAGAAATAGCTTAAAGGACATAGAACCTCCGGCTCCAGGCACATCTCTTCGAATCCACCATTCTCCCTGCATTAACATACACTTCAGACATCTGGGCCCTACAAAAGCTGGATGAGAACGCTATGGCGGGTCTCCCAAAGAGGAATCAAAAGAGCTATACTTGGAATATCACACCTCACTCAAGTGAGAGAAGGAATCCGGAGTTCCGACCTCCATCACTGTTTCAGAGTTGGGGACGCTGTCTTGTTTGCCAAGACATCGAAAATCAGATGGGCTGGACATGTAATGCGATTTGGAAAAGACCACTGGACTAGAGCTGTTACTGACTGGATCTCGTGGAATGTCAAAAGATCACATGGCTGCCCACCTACAGGATTGTCAGACTTCTTTGTCAAGACCCTAAACAAATGGTTTGAGTTTCTTTGTATTCCTGAAGCAAGCAGATGCCATTGGGCTACACTGGCACGTGATAGGGTCAAGTGGAATTGTTCTGGCACTTGCTCGAGCAAATCAATGAATAACAGGATTCAAGTGTGTGAATTGTATGTGATATACAATAACACCAATGACTACTAGTAAAACGGAAGTGATGAGAACATGTTTTAAAAAATGTTCTTCAGGCCTCAACAGGTGATACTCTAGAATACTACGGCACAGAAATTATAGAATATTTCTGACAGTGCTGAGTGACCATGATTAATCAAACCCAGATTTCCTGCATGCTCCTCTGTAAAAGAATACTGCAATAGTGTATTCTGTTTCTGACGTAAGTTCTTGCTTCTAAAGACTGTAAAATGAAATAATTACCATGAGCTACAATTTTAAGAAATAAAATTAATGCCTACAAGTGTAGTAATTCACCCGAACTCTCATACCCAGCAGATTTTTAACTCAAACTCCCATAACACATCCAAAGGCCCTTTTTACTTCTTCTCTTTGCTTGTGTGTATTTTACTACTTTTGGTGCCAGAACTGGGACACTCTGTGAAGTCCATATCTGGACTCTTTGCTCAGGAATCACTCTGGGCTGTTCTTAGGGATATGCAGCTACAGAGACCTTGGTGGGAACAGTAATAAGCAAAAGCAAGTACTCTACCTCCTTCACTATAATTCCAACTTCTCTTTCATGTATCTTAAAATGAGTTTTACATAAAGGCCAGGTAGTCTTCTATTTCAGCTAAAATTATGCTTAGGGCAATGGTTTTTTCATTACAAGTATAAAAAACTGTATCAAGACAAACGGATGGAATATTACTTGATTAGTACCTAGCATAAGGCATTGCTTATTCTTTCGAATATAATTTGACACTTCTGCAGTACAGATCTTCCAAGAAATCAGGAAAAAAAGGAAATGCTATTTGTGGAACAATTTTTTTGTGATTCACTTCATTGACAACAAGAGAAATACATTATTTTAACTACAAATTAAACGACAATAAAAGAAACTGATACAGAACAATCATATTCATCCTAATTTCAGATACTTTTAAGAGGTAATCTCTTTTCTTCCAGAAAAAGAAATTCCAGAATCTTGACCACATATACTCTTTTCCCATTCAGAAAAATTAGATCTTCTAAACAAATATATTTCCTTTACTTCATTATCCTTCACGAATTTAAATATTCAAATTAGTAGACATAGCCTAGGTTCAAATAATATATATTCCTGAGTCATAATTTTAGTGTTAGTTTGATCACCACATCATTATTTTCCCTTCATATTATCTACGTCATGGGGCTTCCCCGATTTTGAAGGTGAGGTTGATACACGCCAGGTGACAATCTGCTTCAAGACGCAGATACACCCAGCAGAGCAGATACCAGCTTTCCCCCGTTGAACCCCCCCTGCATTCCACAGACCATAAGAGTGACCTCCAACCCGAGACCACCATCCCAATAGAGCCTCAGAAGAACCCAGAGGAACCCCCCACACCTTGCTGGCAGCAATTTTCACCACCCACACTCTGCAGCTCGTAAAATCTCCACCCAAGAGATTAAGCCAGTCTCCAGCCTGGCTTGACAGAAACCCACCCTACAAGGACCCACCCTTCAGAGAGCCGCCCTTCAGAGGAGAGAGAATTTCAAGCCCAGGAATGCTTGAGCCACAGACGCAGATACACCCAGCAGAGCAGATACTAGCTTTCCCTGTTGCAAGCGATTTACCTGAGAATTACCATGAATTTTCTACCCATCCTTCTGAGAGAGCCCCACAAGGTAATGAGAGTATAGGAGCCCACATGGCAGAGCCTGGTGAGCTGTCCGATGCTTGATCAATATGACAAAACCGGTAACAAAAATGTTTATTTTCCTGACCCCGAAAGAGCCCTTATTATGGCAGCAGTAGGAAAGTCGAACAAGCAGTGCCTGATAAAATTTCACTGCCAACCTAAGCTGCTAAAACAAAGGACTAAAATGACTGTACTTTCAATGCAATAAGCTGGCATCAGAAGCATATATTGAAGATCTGATGGTGCAAGCACAAAAGATCAAGTATGACATCATTGAGATGAGGGAGTATGAGATGAGGAGGCAACAGTTGCATCATGCTATATTTGACACCAGAGAAGAATTGTTCCTTGGAACATGCTACGAAAGAGGCGTCGGTGGCGTTGGTGTCCTTGTCAACACGATCATGGCCGTCAACATTGATTCATTTGAATGCCTAACAAACCGGATAGGACGATTACACTTGAAGAGATGTGGCCCACTGCCAGCAATTTGTATCTTCATTGTCTACATACCAACATCCACATACAAGAAAGATGAAATTGAGAAATTCTACATGGAACTAGAGGAGTTCTATAAAAAAAGATCACACCATCTACAAGATCATAGTTGGTGATTTTAATGCCAAGATAGGATCTTAAAGATCGGCTGAAGGACTCCACATTGGGACTCATGGCCTAGATGGAACGAAAAGGGCGAGAGACTATCTGAGTTCATCATGTCTACCAAGACCATTCATGGGAACTCACAGTTCCAGAAGACTGAAGTGAAACGTTGGACATGGGAATCTTCTGGTGGACAGTTCCACAATGAAATTGACCACATCATATTCAATCTATGGTTTTGTCTGCTCAATGTTGCTGTCGGCCCCAAATTCCAAACAGGATCGGACCACCGTCTTCTTCATGCAAAAATTTTACTTCAAGCAATGGGGAGAAAAGGCTGCAAAGTTTAAGAAGAGAACTCCCAGAACGACCACCAACTGGGAATTCTTTGGCACCATTGTAGCAACATGGGAAGATGCCATCATTGGACGACATCGATGAAGAATAAAACCGACTGGTTCAGCACCTCCATGATTGTGCAGTACCTCCATGATTGTGCGAAGAATGGCGAGAGAGAGAATGACACAAAAGGATGCTTGTCTTCAAAAACTCTCGAGCTCATTCATCAACGCGTGTCAAGGTGTGAGCCTCTGGAGACCAAATGCTAACGTCCAAGCTTGTAAAGCAATGCAGAGAAGCCATAAAAGAAGACCTCAAACACAGAAGAGCTGAAATACAGGAAGATGCAGCAGAAGCCAGGAAATGCCTTCGCACACCCCCGCCTGTCCTTCGCCAACTATAAGACCAAGATGACTGCCCTCCGACGCCCTGATGGATCTATCACATCTTCCAGAAAGACAATGGAGAAGATGATCCATGACTTCTACTCAAATCTCTTTGATAGCCACATCCACCTGCCCACATACCAAGTTCTTCAGGATGAATATGTCATTCCCAACATTCTCCCTTCTCGAAATCCGACATGCCATTTCATCGGTAAAGAAGGAATAGCACTAGGCCCAGACAAAATCAGACCCGAACACCTGAAGAATCTGTAGTCAGTACTCATCAATACACTAGCTCGGCTCTTCATAAGCTACCTGTTTGTATGCAATGTGCCCTCCAAATGGAAAACCAGCAGGACAGTTCTACTGTTCAAGAAGGGAGACATTCACGACATTGGCAACTATAGCCCCATCTGCCTGTTATCCATCATCTATAAACTGTTCACTCAAGTAATCCTGAACAGGATTAGCAGAACACTAGATGAAGGATAAGCATGAGAGCAAGCAGGCTTCCTGAAAGGATTCAGCACAATCGACCATATCCACATAGTAACCAAGCTCATTGGTTAGTTGATAACTTCACAGAAAGCCAACTATGTGAAGTTGATAACTTCATAGAAAGATAACTTCACATGAAAGAATATGCAAACTTATTCTTTCATGCAGTAGAACATCTTTATTTTAATGTAAATTTCTTTCACTGTCACCAGGTATTTGGTGTGCTCTAATTTCCTTATTTTTACTTTTTGTTCCTCAGTGTTGAGCAAATACATTCCTCAATCTGATATCAAAGAACATATCATCTATTGTGAGGAGAAATGGCAGTACACAGAACTGTTCAGAAGTAGCACCATGACAGGCTTGAAGCAAGGAGTAATAAAGAGAAGGCCTAAGTTTCCATTTCCCCATGAAACCACAGGTCAAGGGCAACTGAAACTGGGGTAAAGCCAACAAATAAAAGCTAAGAAGAAAAGTCCCCTAGCCAAAGCAGATGTAGCAAACCAATCAGAATGGGCCCCAGAATTGTTAATAAGCTTCTCAAAACCTCTTTGTTAGGGCCTAAGCAATAGTACAGCAGGCAGGGCATTTGCCTTGCATGTGATCAACCTGAGTTCAATCTTTGGCATTCTACACAGCCCTCTGAGCACCATCAGGACTAATTCCTGAGTGCAGAGCTAGGAGTAAGACCTGAGCATTGTAGGGTGTGACCCAAAAGGGGGTGGAGCCCTATAAATTAATGGCTCTGAAATTGTTATATAACTTTGCTTATGTAATGAAACCCTTTATAACTTGCCTTCACATTTGGGTTGATGTAAGAGCCCCACCCAAGAGAGAAACCAATTTCAAACTCAGGTTTGCAGGTAGTTGCATCTAAGCTCATCAGGATTTTGTGGAACTGGAGATGGGGACCCTCCTGACACCTCTGTCCCCTCCAGAAGGCCTGGTGGACATGCCCATGAACTGCTTCTGGCACTGTCAGCCATGATCCAGAGATACAGACACATAGCAGAGCTAATTCTGGCTCTCCCCAGGTTGCACAGCCACTTTTCGGGCACAGGATACCTCAAAGCTTTGTGTACTGGTTTGCCAGGTATCCCATCATATTTCATAGAAATAAGTTTGATGCATAAATAAAACTCTTAACATCCCCCAAAAAATAAAATCTCTGAGAAACAAACCTGATAACCTCTCAGTACCTGTATTGCAAACAATAATGCCCAAAAAAGAGAAAGAAAGAATTAAAGTGCCTTCCATTAGAGGTAGGTTGACAGGGCAGTGGGAACAGGAGAGAAACTGAGGACATTGGTGATGAGAAATATACACTGGCATATGGATGGGTGTTGGAACATCATATGACTGAAACTCAATCATTAACAACTTTGTAATGGTTGTTTAATTAAATAAAAATTTAATATAAAATAAGGGCGGAGCAATAGCCCAGCCGGTAGGGCATTTGCCTTACATGCAGTCAGCCCATGCCAACCCGGGTTCAATCCCCGGCATCCCATATGGTCCCCCGAGCACTGCCAGGAGTAATTCCTGAGTGGAGAGCCAGGAGAAACCCCTGAGCATTGTAAGGTGTGACCCAAAAAAAAAGGCAAAAAAATTAATATAAAATAAAATAAACTCATTGATGGTTTTGAAATGCTGACCTAAACCACAAGCTGACTTTGAATTCATTCATGACAATGAATTATTATTGACTAGAAAAGTCTTTGCCCATGAGGCATCCATTAGGGAGGATGGGTTCTGGCCCTGGCTTGACACCCAAGTAGAGCTTCAGAAGAAGCCAGAGGAATCCCAACACCATGATGGCAGTCATTTTCAACATCTGGACTCCACAGCACGTCAGAACCTCACTCTATAGAGAAGCTGATTTCAAGCCTAGGTATGTGGGTCTCAGCTGCTAAAGTCACTGGGCTTCCATGGAGATGGAGCTGGGGTCCCTTTCCCCCACCTCTGTCCCATCCAGGAAACTTGGTGGACCCACCCATGAACTGCTCCCAGGCAGTCAGCTATGATTCAGAGACACAGACAGATGGGTCAGAGCTGCTATCAGCTCTCCCCATGGCATGCGGATGCAAAGTGGCCATGCTGTACATCAAACTAGTAGAAACCAACCACATTCTAGAAATTCAGATGGTCAATGCAAAAACAGAAATATACCAGATTAGCCCATAACAAACCAGAAAAAAAAGTCATGACTTTACAATGCCATTGCCATATATGGGCTGCAATGGTCAACTTAATTAGTGCCAGCTGAGGAAGGAGGCATGGGGATGGGTGGCAGTGGGAAATGAGTGTCTTTGGTGGTGAGAACACACTGGTGGTGGGATTAGTGTTGGATGATGAAATATTAAATAAAAAATAAATAAAAAAAAAAAAAAGTCTTTACACAGGGGTATTGGAAGTAACTGCTGCAATTAATTTGAAAACAAAAACAAATTCGGTTTGGGTCCTTTCAAGATTCCTCTGCATTGGATGCAACTTGACCCCAGCTTGAGCTAGCAGTAAAGTTCCCTTTTGTTTTTGCATTACTTTGTGTGGATTTGGTCTCTCACCGTTAGGGATCTGTACACCATTGGGCATCTGCATAACATTACATTTTCTTATATGAGCTTATGTTTTGAAGTTACAGCAAAGTCCTTGATCCATTTTGGTTAATGAGTGATGTTAAATAGTGGTCTAGTGTTGGGGTTCAGCAGGTTCCACAACAGATATTGGTGTTCACAGGGTCCCCTGGCACATTCAGGACCAAGGACCATTGCTCTACCTGCCCTGCTCCAGTCCCCCAACCAATGGACAAAGGATCAAGACCACAGGCTACTTGGTAGTCTGAGGTTCTAGCCCTTTATTCAAGTCAAGTCTGCTCTTTAAAACCTTCCAAAAGGTTGGGAATTGGAAGATGCAAGAGGTGAATGGGCCTTTATCCTGAAACAATGATATGTACAAAAGCACCTCCTTTCGGGGCAATATACCATGGAATTTCCCCTAAAGACAGAAACCTGTCATGGGGCTATGAAGATAGACATCTGCCCTGGGGCTATGGATATGCCCAGGACAAGGAAGGAATTCCAGCATTTTGTTTTCTTCTTTTCTTAGTGGTGAGTAATCATCTTAACATTTTAGTCATTTTGTATAAACACAGTAAGAGATACAGACCTCTATTAAGAGGCTTTTCTGGGGATATAGTGCTATATATTTCAGACTATAGTCCTCAAGTCAAGTTAGTTTTATTCTAATCCTAACCAGGTCCTGAAATCGGTTGCTTATTTTGGGTCAGACAGTTTGTTCCAAGACCTTGCTCTTGTTTATTATACTGTTTATGGCACTTAGTCTGTCCATGTCAAGGCCAGGGTAGCTTACTTACATCTTGCCCTTGATCCATCCAATCCCAAGATGGGACCCCTCTTTCGGGTGCAAGGAACTAGAATCAACCTAAGGGCAACTGAGGCTTTAAGTTAGGAAAAAATGACAGATGACCAGGAATAAATATTTCAGAGTTAACTTCTATATCGCAAATGCGTAGATAGCCTTAACTGTCTTCCTATATCTGTACAAAAGTCCTTTGCTCTAGCATAAGAATATGCAAAGGGTATGCAAGAAAGAGGAAATAACATTTCACCCAGAGTTGGCAAGTAGGAGTCAAAGGGTAATCCAACATCCTAATTTCAGTGTTTTGCATATGCCTCTTCACTTTTCCCAACATCATGGAAGTCCATGTTTCCATTTATGGAAGAAACTTTCTTGCTCCACAAAATGCTATTGGCTTCTTTGTTATTAGTTGTCCCTATAGGTGACCTTTTATTTCTGCCTCCAAATTCTATTACATTGGTTTGTGTCTCTTAATGCTAGTATCACGCTGCTTTAATTTTATAGATATATGGTATAATTTGGAGATAGGTAGACCTCCATATTTGTTCTAATTTTATCAGAAGTAATTTTGAACTTGTTTGTAGCATTTTGTCTCTCCAAATAAATTTCATTATTTTTGCTCTATTTCTGTGAAAATATATTATTAGCACTTTGAAAGGGGCTACACTGAATCTGTATACTATATAGATAATTTATCAATTTTAGCAATATAAACCCTTCCAATCCTTTAGCACAAAATGTCTTACCATGTCTACCTTTCTTTCTAGGCCTTTTGAATGATATGTCATCTTTTTCCATCTGCACGTCTTTGGTTAGTTCAATTTATCCCAATTTTGATGCAATTGTAAGCAAGATTTTCTTCTAAGATTTCTCTTTCTGATGTTTCAGTATTTGTATACATAAACAGAATACATATTTTTTGCATTATTTAGTAACCAGCTAAAGTTTGAAACTGGCTTTGAGGAACAGGATAGAGCCTAGATATCAGATGTTGTACTTGTCACCTTTGAAATGAAACAGCTAAAACCTTATAGTTCAAGTTAAAATAAATAAATTCTGAGGCTGTATTTGAGTTTGAATTAGTCTTTGGAGTTCCATATCTTTTAATTAAATCACTCCTATCTATCTTTTACATAACTTGGTAATTTCTTACTTTTTTCCAGTTTCCATTATTAAAGATCTTAAATTGCCTGAATGATTTAATGAGAGAATACACATAAAGCATTTAACAGTGTCTGACATAGAGTCATTAAGCAAGTAAAGCTATTATTGATGTTATTATCAATATGATTTATTCCTCACATAATCAGTAGTACTCATTATTGTTATTATCATCATTATTATTATCACAAAGAAACATGATGTCTCCTATGTTCATTGAAGTACAATAGCTAGGATACGGAAACAACCCAAATGTTCGATAACAGATTAATGGCTTAATAGAGATAAAGAACAGAGGGTAAGTTGCTTAGTTTTCATGCGACTCACCTGGGTTTAACCCTAAGCTTTGCATATGGTTCCCCAAGCATTTCCAGAAAATATTGCTGAGCACAAAGCCAGGAGTAACCTCTGAGCACCACTGGATGTAGCCCCCACAACAAAGAAAAAGGAAGTCATTGTATATAAACACATGATGAAATTCTACTTAGTTGCAAAAGTAAAAAGATGACATCTTGTATCCTGCTGCAAATTAAAATAGATGAAATAGGGAGGCTATGATGTTTTACACAGTAAGTCAGAGAAGGACAAATACCAGATGATCTTATTCATTTGTATATAGATGAAACAAAGTAAAGAAAATGAAGAGTCTGAACAATATAAAATAATGCAAAACACTTGGCCTTTTTTTCTAAAAACATCAATTACCAAACAATGAGGGAAAGAGTAGGGAAGGGAAGGAAAGGAAAGAGAAGAGAAATGAAAGGAGCAGAGGGGAGAAGAGGAGAGTACAGAGAGAAGGGGAAGAGGATCAAAAGAGAGAAATGACTTCGGGATGCATGGAGTTATGCATAGGACTTAGGACAGAGCAAAAATGGATCTCTGATACTGACAGAGGTCCTTGATAGACCCTTCAAATTTTCCATGCCACGAATTTATTCACTTTAAAATCAAGGCCCTCCCTCTACATTATATAATTTTAAATCAGTTTCTATAAGATGTATGAGAGACTCACAGACATGGGGCAGAGCTGCTACTGGCTCTCCCTGTGCCCAGCTGCTCACGAGATACCCAGGAGGGATGGCAGGTTCAAGCCCCTGGCCCGCCACCCCAGCAAAGCCTCACAAGTGCCAGATAACCCCACCACTCCATGAGGACCACCATTTTCCACATCCGGACTGACCTCTCCTCAGAACTCCACCCAGCAGAAAAGCCTATCACAGACCAGCTTGCACGGCCACTTGCGACTGCACGGTTCATGAATAAATGCTGGAGATCAGAGGTGACTACAATGTATGCCACACGCATGGTAGAGCCTGGCAAGCTCCCCGTGTTGATATGCCAAATACCAGTAACAATTATATACCTCATTCCTAGGACCTGATGGAATGCTTTGAGGCTCTTTATGTTCCTGGAACAAGCAGATGCCCTTGGGCTCTACTAGCATGAGACAGGACATATGGAGATGTTAATCGTGCCCACTCAAAAAAAAATCGATGATGAATGGGAAGACAGTGATACAGTGATAATATGTATATTTTAATGCATACTTCCTTAGAAATCCATCAGCAGGAGCCCTCATATTGCTAAAAATTTAATTTGTTAGGTTTGTTTTATGCATCTATCCAGTTGCCAAGGCAATTTTACAAAAATTAACTTATTGCAAAAGTTTACTTAAATAACCTTCCAAATTATTATTCAAGAAATAATAGGACTATTTCTGGAGTTATTAGAAAAAATCAATGCAGAGCTTTGTGTCTGCCTTTTCATTTGTTAATCTGTTTATACATCTGGTAATATACTTTCAGAATTCCTTTATACTAAAGTGGGAGAAAAAGGAATTATTAATTGTATTTTCAGTATAGAATTATGTTTTCTCTAAGAGGAGCTGTAAAATACAGTAAGTCACCTCTGCTTCATGTGAAAATATTCCTTACACTTTTAATTTTTTCAATGATTAATCATTTACTAAAACCTTTAAAGTTGATAAATAATGGGCAATATTTACTTTGTGTGTGTTTGTATATAAATTTTAGTGGATAATATTTTCTAAGTAGATTAATAAATATTTATGATGGCATTTAACTTTAAAACTGACATTTAAAGATGCAATAAAGAGCCCTTCTGTGGAAAATTAAAACAATATAGATTAATGAAATATATTAGTTACACGTTTCTAACTCTTCTGATATTTCAAGAAGTCTAAATAGCAATAAAATGACAATTAGCAATATGTTTTGTAGAATTTCAGGTATCATGAAATTGTCATAGTAAGAATGCTTTCACTCTTTCCTCCTAAAAACAGTACAAGACAAGGTTGCCCATTCTTGCCACATTTATTCAGTGTAATATTAGAAGTACTTGTCACAGTAATTAAGAATAAAATGATATTAAGGACATTCAGATGGGAAAGGAAGAAATCAAGCTATCACTATTTGCAGACAATAGGATACTGGTATTTGACTTGACACTAGACATCCCGTTATTCATCGATTTGCTCGAGCGGGCGCCAGTAATATTTCCATTTGACCCTATCACATGCTAGTGTAGCCCAATGGCATCTGGTTGATTCAGGAATGCAAAGAGCCTAGAACCGTTTGTTTAGGGTCTTGACAAGGAAGTCTGACCATCTTGTAGATGGGCGGCCATGTGACATTTTGATATCCCATGGGATCAAGTCGGTAACAGCTCTGGTCCAGTGGTTGTCTCTAATTCTTACTACATGTCCAGCCCATCTGATTTTCGATGCTTTGGCAAACGAAACAGCATTCCTGATTTTGGACAGCAACGGAGGTTGGAACTACAGATTCCTTGTTTCACTTGGAGTGAGGTGTTGGATGACAGATTTAGCTAATCTGGGAGCTTTGCTGTTTTGCCCACTCACAGCTAAATTTACTTAAGCCAAGTTTCATTCTAATGAGACCTCTCTTCTATGTATACACTGCTAGAGGGTGTAGCAGTTACAGAAGTCACCTTGGCCCTGAATAACTTCTGACTTATACATCTACTAAGACTTCTATGTTTCCTAGATTGGGCACAGCTCCTACTTATACCCACTGCACCCAGTGTGGGACAGCTAGAATTTACCAGGAGACTGCCACCCTGGCTACATTGAGACTATAGGAAGATTATAGGAAGGATCATACTAGTTTGCTCTCAAGCAGTGAGGATATCCATATCCTTTCAGTATATGGAGAACAAGATACTCAGAATAACCCTGGTGCAGATAATATATAAGAAGGACCTTGTGGGTACAATCTAGATTACATGAAGCTCATGAAATTAAGATGCATTACTTTATGCCGGCTCTCTCTCTCTCTCTCTCTCTCTCTCTCTCTCTCTCTCTCTCTCTCTCTCCTCTCCAGTGTTTTACATAAGAGATAATCTTGAGATTAGTCCTTGGCATAACCTTTGTTTATAGCTTTAATAGGGTGTGGCACCACCCTTCTATACTCTGTTTAGGGTTCTTTGTTGACATCTCCCTGTCACCTCCCCCCTGACCCTCCCTGGATTACTTTGGTTTATATAAGGGGACTGACTTGAGGCCCATTAGCTTTTGGCTTTTCGCCTTTTTGCTCCTTCTTTTGGGTAGGATTCCTCTCGGATGAGATCCTCTCTTTGGTGGGAGACTTAGGCTCTTTGTATGGTCTAAGTTCGGACCAGAGCTAAAGTTTGTTCATTATATTGGAGGGCAGTGGAAGAGCTTTTTGTAATATTAAAAGCCTTTTGGAACTGTGCCAGACTCATGAGTTTTCATCTGTTACCCCGGAATCCTCGGAGGTAGAAGAGAACTTCTGTCTTGTCACTGTTGAGGACCCCAGCAGCATCCCCGACAGTGAGGTGTGATATTCCAATCATGGCCCTTTCGATTCCTCTTTGGGAGATCTGAATAGCCTTATTCCCTTGCTTAAGATGCCTTGTGAAATGCCTGTACCACTGTTCCAGACACCTCTTTCAGTGCTTCGGACATTTATTCCAGTGTTCCTGAAACCTGATCCAGTGTTCTGATAATTCATCGAGTTCCTGATGATTGCTCTTCTGAGATTCATTCCTGTTTTCACCAATGTTGTTGTTCCAAAAATCAGTTCTTCGAACCTTGTTCCAGAGACGTGACTTCATGGGAAATTGATACTTGCTAATTTAGGACAATACAGGTTGTAGTCAGTTATGACCAAACAACCAGAGACATTTTACTATGAACTTTATTCTAGGTTCAAAATGAATTCAGACATTGGGACAACATATGATATTATCTTGTAATTGGAACTGTTCCTTTTCTGTATACTCCTCTGTATGTATTAATTAGAATACTTGTATTTTGATATTTTTGTAAACAAAAAGGGGAGAGTTATTGGATGACAGGTTTAGCTAGTTTGGGAGCTTTGCTGTTTTGCCCACTCACAGTTTAACCTACTTACATGTACTTAAGCCAGGGTTCATTCAAATGAGAATCTCTTCTATGTAAACACTGCTCCACCCAGCAGACCAGACTATCACAGCCCAGATCATCGACAGCCACCCTGCAACTTAATTTTAGGCAGACAGAAACACTTTTCATAATTAGTCACAAATAGAGATCATGAGGGGTTCGGCAGGAATCCAAGTCTGGAATGGAGAGAAGAACATAAAGAAGCTCCAATGGAACCTGGTGGGAGGTTCCTGGAGTTAGGTGTAGTGAGGAAAGAGAGAAGACAAATTAAAAGGACATTTTCAGAAAAAAATAAAAGACATTCCAATGCAGGTGGAACAGTGAGATATGTATGAAAGTTGATGAATCCAAAATTGATGAGTCTAATAGGTTAGTGACAGAGCTGATGAATCCAATAGAGGTTTGTAGTGATCAGAAATTGAGAAGGTAGTAGTGTAGACATAACATAAAGACAACATTATTCACAAACATAATGGTGGCCACCACATGTGCGCACACACACTCACCTTTGATCGATCAGTATATTATAGCTGTATATATGACCCATCTAGAGTGATAAATGGCAATAAATAAAGAGCTTCATAATATAAAGTCGGCAAATATGATGGTGAGAAAGTGTCAATTCCTGTGAATAGAAACTTTAGAGAAAAAATTTTTATTGATTTAGCAAACCTTTTGTAATGAGCACCGTGGTAACAGTCCAGATTACTAAGTATATGTAGAAGGAATATGTAGCAGCCAAGTTCTTTTCCTGTAAAATTTTTAAACATTTTAAAGATGTATAAACAACAAATATTAGAAAACTCATTAATTGTTAAACCATTTTTGACATAGAACACTAATTCCAGAGTTCACCTTTTTTCCACCTTTTTATTCAGAGTTTATCTTCAGCTATCACATCACTAGGCTATATCGGGAAATGCCGCCCGGGTCCCCGACAGTGTCAGGACAGAGGTTGTCTTCTACCTCTGAGGACGCCGGGAGAACAGATGAAAACTCACGAGTCCAGTGCAGTTCCAAAAAATGGCTTTTAATAGTACAAAAGCTCTTCCACAGCACTTCAGTATAATGAACAAACTTTAGCTCTGGTCAGAACTTAGACCATACAAAAGAGCCTAAGTCTCCCACCAAAGACAGAGAGAATCTCACCCGATCTGAGTCCTACCCAGAAGAAGGGAGCAAAAGGCCAAAAGCCAAAAGCCAAAAGCCACAGGAGCCAAAAGCTGAAGGCTGAGGAACCAAAATGCAAAAGGTGAAGGGGCCTCAAGTCAGCCCCTTATATACACCAAAGTAATCCCATCAGGAGGTTGTCATGTCAACAAAGAACCCTAAACAGAGTGTAGTGCCACACCCTATTGCAGGTATAAACAAAGGTTATGCCAAGGACTAAGGGAGATTATCTCTTATGTAAAAACACTGGAGAGAGAGAGGGCTGATATAAAGTAATACATCTTAACTTCATGAGCTTCATGTAATCTAGATGATACCCACAAGGTCCTTATTATTATCTGCACCAGGGTGATTCTGAATATCTTGTTCTCGTACTGAAAGGGTCACTCTCGCCTGCTTAGAGCAAACTAGTATGATCCTTCCTATAGTCTTCCTTTAGTCTCAGCGTAGCCAGGGGTGGTAGTCTCCTGGTAAATTCTAACTGTTCCACGCTGGGTGCAGTGGGTATAAAGAGGAGCTGTGCCCAATCTAGAAAACATAGAAGTCTTAGTAGATGTATAAGTCAGAAGTTATTCAATCAAGGTGACTTCTGTAACTGCCACACCCTCTAGCAGTGTTTACATAGAAGAGAAATCTCATTAGAATGAACCTTGACTTAAGTAGATTAAGCTGGGAGTGGGGCAAAACAACAAAACTCCCAGAATAGCTAAATCTGTCCTCCAACAACTCTCGCTTTTTTGTTTACAAAAATATAAAAAATACAAGTATTCTAAATAATACATACAGAGGAGTGATACAGAAAAGGAACAATTCCAATTGCAAGGTAATATCATATGCTGTCTCAATGTCAGAATTCATTTTGAACCGAGTAAAGTTCATAGTAAAATGTCTCTGGCTGTTTGGTCATAAGTGACTACAGCCTGTATTGTCCTAAATTAGTGAGAGTCAATTTCCCATGAAGTCACGCTCTGGAACAAGGTCTGAAGAACTGATTCTGGAACAGCAGCATTGGTGAAGACAGGAATGAGTCTCGGGAGAGCAATCATCAGGGACTCCAGTGTATTATCAGGAACACTGGATCAGGTTTCAGGAGCACTGGAACAAACTTCTCAAGCACTGGAATAGGTCTCTGGAATAGCGGTACAGGCATTTCACAAGGCATCTTCAGCAAGGGAACACTGGCACCGGTAACCATACTTATAACTTAATTTTAGGTGAGAAAAAACACTTTTCGAGGTTAATCACAAATAGAGATCATGAGAGGGTTTGGCAGGAATCCAAGTATGGTATGGAGAGAAGAACATAAAGAAGCTCCAACGCAGGTGAGCAGGGAGATAAGTATGAGAATTGACGAATCAAAATTGAGGAGTCTAATAGGTCAGCGAAGGGAGCTGATGAATACAATTGAGAAGGCAGTAGTTTAGACATAACATAGACACAACATTATTCACAAACATAATGGTGGCCATCACACACGCATACACACACAAATTGGATAGATCAGTATATTACAGTTGTATATATGACCCATCTAGGGTGATAAATTCGAATGAATCAAGCGCTTCATGAATATAAAGCCGGCAAATATGATGGTGAGAGAGTGTCCGCCTTGTAGAGGGAATCTGTAGTAGCCAAGTTCTCTTCCTGTAAAATTTGTTTTTTATCTATAAACAATAAATATTAGAAAACTTATTAATTGTTAAACCGCTTTTGACATAAAAATGCTATTTCCAGAGTTCAGCTTTTTCCACCTCTTTTTTTTTTTTAAGTAATAGTTTATCTCCAGTCATCACATCAATAGGCTGCAAGGCAAGATTATTATTATAAGTGAACTAAGTGTAAATGGTTTTAACAGTACTTTGCAACATCTTTCTGCAACTCATTTCAGAAGAATTTAGGCATTTCCTGAATCTTGGAGAACTCGAGTTTTAACAAGACGTGGTGGGACCCAAAGCTTCTTGGCAGGGTTGCCATCCGCTGAAATATAGGCATATCCTTTTCCTCGAATGAAGAGGTTACCTTTTACCCAGTTATCAATTTTCACCCAGATAGGTGAATTGATTGGTTTCTGAGCCTGTATATCTTCTTGAAAATGTCTTTCAGCCACTGTGTACATTTCCGCCTGAGGTAAATTTAAGAAATTTAAGGTGAATAATGTTAAAGATAAAGAATCCATGGAGGCATACTTGTTTTTCGTTGCTTCAATAACTGAGTTTTTAAGTGTTCTGTGAGCACATTCAACAATTCCTTGTCCTTGTAGATTATGTGGAATTCCTGTAATATGTTTGATCTGCCACTCTTTGCAAAAAGAATTTGAAGATTTTGCTGGTGTAAGCAGGAACATTATCTGTTTCTATGGTATGGGGAATACCTATGACAGAGAAGCACTGAAGTCAAAAGGAACAGATGTGGCTCTTTCAGAAGTCATTGGAACAGCCCATATGAACCAAGAATACGATCAATGACCACTTGAAGGAAATGTTTGTTTGGGAATAAGTTAGCATGCATTACATCTATCTGCCACAATTCGTTTGTCTGTAAACCTCCAGGATTAGCTCCAGCTACATGAGATGTACAATGTAAAGGAGCACAGACAGGACAATTATGGACAATTTGTCTAGATTGTCTACATGGGATGCCATGGTGTAGATGAAGGCGGCGAGCATTTGTATGCAGAGTTTGGTGCTCTTCTTCAGCTGATTTGATTACAGGTGCTGCCAAGAGATCTGCTGCTGCATTTCCTTGAACCATTGGCGCATGGAGGCCAGGAGTGCAAACCAGATATGTGAAATGTATATAGGAATTTTTTTTGGAGGATTTCTTGCAGTTTCTGGAGTACTCCTGAATTATGGAATTATGAACATTTTTTTTTTGCTTTTTGGGTCACACCTAGTAATTCTCAGGGGTTTCTGCTGGCTCTGCACTTAAGGAATTACTCCTGGTGGTGCTCGGGGGACCATATGGGATACCCGGATTGAACCCAGTCCGGCCCAGGATGGCCGCATGCATGGCAATGCCCTGCCCGCTGGGTTATCACCCGCCCCATTGGATTATGAACATTTAATGAAGCAGTGACAATTCCGGGAAATAAACCAACTACATATGCCAAATCACTCAACACATTACATGGGCCAGATATATGGGATAGTAAATGTATTAGGGTTGCAAGTTCTACTTGCTGAGTAGGTTTATAATTTGTATCCACTGTTGTGGTCAATGAAGGACCAGTAATTCTGCCCTTTCCTGATGAGGAGCCATCCATATATACTGGATCGTCAGAAATAGGTGAGGAACAGACAATGGTGGAAATTACTGTTGGCAGAAGGTATATCTAAGGATATGCGAAGGAAGGTCTGATGGATACTGCCTGTTAACAGATACACAGGGACTTCTGGCAGACTGTCTCCCCAATAGAGTTAGTATGTAGAAATCCCTAGTGAAACTGTTTATCAGCTGCAGGGCATACCCAGACAAGGCTATCCTAGGTCATTTCTCTGCACATTTCCCTGTTGGCTATAACTAGCCCAAGATGGAGTCTAATGGACAATGCTTAAAGTTAGGCAGAAAACAGGTTTTTCTTGTTCTTCTGTCTGACAAGTCCTTGCCATCATGGGCTAGTCCTGAAGGCTGCATTAGCAACTGTAATGCGTTCTTTGTTCATCTCATCTTACCTAGAGAGCACCCCCTGCAGGTTTTTGGTTCCTGGTTGTCTCCTTCCTATTATTCCTAAGACCTATTCAATGAATGTGAACTGTCTTTGTAATGTAAACCATGCAAACTTTAAGCTGTATTGCCCTTTGAGATGGGAGATAAGGGAGTTGGGGTCTGTGTGGGAGGTGGTCAGTCAGTTCGGTCAATCAAATGAGTTAGTTCAGGTCAGCGAGCTCCCTGCCATGATGCGAACTGCTGCCCTCCGGCTGGTGATTATTAAAAATATTAATGGAAATACGTCGTGTCCTGGTGTCTCATCTCTGCGCCTCTGACCCGACAGGACATTCCTGCTTCATCTGGCGCCCGAACGCGGGGCTGGCCTGAAGGTGAGACACGGGTTATAGACGGGAATAGGAGGAAATAAGTTGCACAGGGTTTGCACAGCCTCCTGGAAGCCGGAGTAATTTTTGCGATGGGAAACTTCACGTCGCGGTTAGAAGGGTATACTGATGTGCTTATAAGCTTCTCACTAAGGCAGCTGGACTGCCGTTGAAAGAGAGTGTTTTAAAAAAGTCTCTTTAAGAGAATACAGAAGCATTGCTACTGGTTTGAACCAGAGAGCAGGAAACAGTTCAACCCGGAAGTTATGGAAAAAAGGTTGGAAAGGCTTTAAGGCGCGCCCATAGGAAAGGGGAAATAATCCCCTTAGAAGAATGGGGTGCATATGCTTGCATTAATTTGGCTTTAATGCCATTTGAATCTGATTCAGAGGAGGAGGAGGAGGACATAATTTCTTCTAGGTCAACTTCCTCCTCTCTCTCCCCACCCCCTTGTATCTCAAGCTAAGGAGGAACTAACCACATCTTCCTTTGAATCACCTCCTAGCGAGTCATTGTCAACCTCACCTGCCTTTGTAAATTCTAATATGGAGACAAGGCAGGCAGCATCACAGAATGATAGTTTTGATTCTGATGCAGAAATAGAGGCTCCTTCACATGAGGCAGAGCTCTGGAGAGAAATTAGTGATCTCCATAAGAAAGTAGATCTGCTTGTTGCAGGTGGACCCCACGGGTGACTTATGTGAGGCAGGAAGGAGAGAGAGATGGTCGCTTTCTCCCCCAGCCGCCTCTGCCACCCGGGACCCGCTGGGCAGGCTAAGGACTGATAAAGTCTGCGATGAGCCCCTGCACGGCGTGGGCCTGAGCCCCACCAGCCCCACGAGGTGGCCGTCAAGCCACGCCTGAGGTCCGCTTGATCTCTAGGCACGGGAGTTGATCCCCACCACCCGAGGTTTCTCGGGGGAGCCACGGACTCAGGCTGGAGCGAGGAATTGCTCTTTGCAGGAAAGGAAAGTCAGTCCTAGACCTTACCCAGGTCTGCCTCAAGGTTCTTGTCTTTCTCGCAGAAAAGAATTTTCAGGAGTCGACGAGCAGTGAAGTAAAATAGGTTTTATTGAGGAGGTTTAGGTGAGGGGAGGGAGAAAAAGAAAGGAAAGAGTAACGCGCTCAAGGGAGAACGCTGGCTGCTCCAAAGGCGGAGAGCCAGTAAAAGAGAGAGTACACATCTCAAGAGGGGAGATGCGGGCAACACACGTGCTCAGGCAGCATGTGCACGCAGGCAACATGTGTACCCAGGCAGCATGTGCGCTGTCCTTTGTTTAGGACAGCTTTTATAGATTTCTCCCCAAGTTACTCCCATATGGGGCTTTAACCTTGGTTGCTAGGGCCCTGCTGCCAAGGGGAGTAGACTTTGGGAGTGGTCTTCTGTGAGCTGGGTCCTGGGCAGGAAGGATGATTCATCTCCCTCAGGAGATTTACACATTCCTTTTGGCCTTTCCTTCCTCCAGGGTCTATTGTTGATAATGGTCCCATCAAGTCTGGTTTCCGGCTTTCAATCAGGTGTGGCTCTGGAGCTCTTCTTTAGGAATTTATTGCCATGTGGCGCCCCCTGTCTGCCTGCCTACAACATGCTGAGTAAAAAGGCAGACAGGTCACCTAGGCCTAGGGAGGCCTGAGTTTCGCTCCCTACAGGGCTTAACGATTCCCTTTGTGAACCTGGAGCTCATGCTATTCCAACGCCCCAATATCCGAATCAGAAAGTAGCTACAGCTCCACGCCAATATAAGTTAAATCATGAGCTGCGTACATTAGTGAATACTCCTGATTCTTTTAATAATAATCCACAGCTTTATGCATTTCCTGTTGCTCGCAATCTAAATACACAAACTAATAAATATGAAGGTGATTATCAAGCTATTCCTTTTAAGTTTCTGACCTCCCTAAAACAGGCTGTTTCAACGTATGGGCCTACGCCTACTTATGTTTTTGCTTTGCTAGAGAATTTTGCTGAAGCTAATGTCTTACTTCCTTGTGATTGGCAAGCGATTGCAAAGGGTGTTTTGGAAAAATCACAGTATATTCAGTTTAAGTCTTGGTGGCGTGAGGGAGGCAGAAAAGGTTTCACGAAAAGGTATCCCAAAAATGCTGAAGCCACAGTAGCGAGAATCATGGGAACAGGCAATTGGTTAACGGCTGCAGAACAGATTAAAATACCTGCAGATATTTTAGATTTGACTACTAATACATGCTTGAAAGCATGGCGTAATTTGGAAGCTCCAGGAAACAAGCAATTGCATTTACTAAGGTATTACAACAAGCAAATGAAACTTATGTGGATTTCTTAGCCAGGTTAGAAGATACTTTAGGAAAATCTGTCCCGGATGCTACTGTGCGTGATTTACTTATGTCCACTTTGGCGGTAGAAAATGCTTCTCCTGATTGTCAAGAGGCAATCCGGGCCTCAAAGTTAATGGGAAAAGATACTATAGATGATTTTATTCGTGCTTGTCGGGGACGTAGGGTCTGCAAAGTATCAGGCCCGAATTTTTAGCTGCAGAACTCCGAAATGTTAATCAAATGAGATGTTTTGATTGTGGGCAGGAAGGACATTTAAGAAGAAATTGTACTAAGAAAAGGGAAGGGAGAAACCGCTCCCAGCCTTCTGATTCTGCACTCTGTAAAAGGTGTGGCAGAATTGGACATAAAACTAAGAATTGTTACTCCAGAAAGCATAGAAACGGGTCACTGCTTGCCCCCATCTCTACAGAGTCGGGAAACGAATCAAGGGGCCAGTCCCGAGGCCCCACAAACAACCCGGGAACCCTACCGAAACAATCATAAATTTGTGAGAGAGTGAGTCTGCCAGCTTGGCTCCAGCGGCCCACGGAAAAGCGGGATTTTTTTTCTGTAACTAACCACGCCGCTCCAGCCGCTTCTAAGGCCTCGAGCATTCCCACGGTTTCTCCTGACCAGCCCCCTCCCAATTGGATGGGCGGAGCCAGCAGAAGTGGCAGCCCAGAAGCCAAGCAGATGGGCGAGGTGGAACAAAGGCAGGCAGGCGGCAGCTTTAAATCTAAATCCGCCATGCAGTCTGTCTGCTCCTCCCCTCAACCTAAAAGGCACTCCTGCTTTAATTCGTATTTCAAAATCTGAAACGCTGGATAGCAAACCTACTTTATATCACTTTACAAACTGCTAAGGATAGTACTGCTTTGGATATTCCAGTCATTCAGGATTTGTTTTTAGCTCCTAACAATTTTTATGAAATTCCAACTAATATCTATGGTCCTTTGCCGCCTCAATCATTTGGATTAGTAACTGGCAGTAATAATGGAATCTAAAGGTGTTAAGGTTCAAATGAAGTTTTTTGATGGTAATTTTGAAAGTGAAATTATGCTCATTGTATCTGTGAAGGCTGAAATACGTATTTTTAAAGGTGAAAAGATTGCTCAGCTTCTTGTATTGCCAAAACCATCAGTTCCTCATTATCGGGAAGAAGGGTCCGGGCAACCCTAATGTTGAGGTTTTTTGGACACAATTCCTTTCAGAGGATAAACCCAGTTTGGTGCTTACTTTTGAAGATGGTACTAAAATTGAAGGTTTGCTTGATTCAGGGGGCCGATACAGCCATAATTGCTTCACATCATTGGCCCTCTGGATGGAAAAAACACCGTGTGCTTAATGCAACTTTTTACTGGGTTGGGTGTCATGACTGATATTCAACAAAGTGATGAGCCTCTCCAGGTGTACTGACCCAGATGGAGATAAGGCTGTTATTCAGCCCTATATTTTGCCTATTGCAATTACCTTATGGGGCAGAAATTTGTTGAAAAAATTGGATATTGTTATGACTAAACGTAGAAACCTTTGTAAACAGCCGCATTTTTTAATGCGGGCCGCTGCTCAGTAAAACAGCTTTACCCATTAAGTGGAAAAACACGGAGCCAGTGTGGGTTGAGCAGTGGCCCTTAATTACTGAAAAGCTAACAGCTTTGCAACTATTGGTGCAGTAACAGCTCAACTTGGGTCATATTGTTCCAAGTTCTAGTCCTTGGAATTCTCCAGTTTTTGTAATAAAAAAGAAATCAGGCAAAGGGAGAATGTTAACAGATTTACGCCAGGGTCAATAAATGCATGGAGCCTATGGGCCCTTTGCAGCCTGGCCTCCCTAATCTTGCTATGATACCAAAAACCCTGGAATATTATTGCTATTGATTTAAAAGATTGTTTTTATACTATTCCCCCCTTGCTGAGTAGGATAGAGAAAAGTTTGCATTTTACTGTCCCATCAATAACAAATGAAGCACCTAATAAAAGGTATCATTGGACAGTGTTGCCTCAAGGCATGATGAATAGTCCGACCATGTGTCAATATTTTGTTAATCAACCCTGAGATTATACGTAAAAAATATCCAGGTGCCAAGTTAATTCATTATATGGATGATATCCTTATAACTGCTCCTCCTGAAATTAATTTGCAAAATGTCTATTCTTCTACTGTTACTGAACTACAGGATTGGGGCTTAGAAATAGCCAAAGAAAAGGTCCAACATTCAGTACCTTGGAATTTTTAGTCCGAAATTAATAAGCTATGGTAATTCCACAAAGGTGCAAATCAGGAAAGATAATTTAAAACTTTAAATGATTTTCAGCAACTATTAGGTAATATCAATTGGTTACGTCCATCCCTGGGCATTCCACTTATGCGCTTAGGCATCTTTTTTGCCATACTTGAGGGTGATGCACAAATTAATAGTCCTCGTCAGCTCACCCCAGAAGCAGCCCAGAACTTCAATTTATTGAAGAAATGGTTAATTCAGCTCAATTAAATCGTATTGATAAATTTGAGCCATTCCCATTAATAATTCTAGGTACTTTTGCATTCACCAACTGGAGTTTTAATACAGGATTCAAATATTATAGAGTGGATTTTTGCCAAGAAACAAAAATAGCTGAAGTCTTTATCAACATATCCCGCAAAATTTCTCAGGTTATTATAAGGGAAGAAAAGAGCTGTACAGCTTTCTGGTTTGATCCTAAAGAAATTATTGTTAAATATGATAAGGAAAAGATACAAGCCCTAGGGGGAAACAGATGAAAACTGGCAAAATAGCTTGAGCCAGTTATTTGGGTTCAATACATATCTTTCCTAAAATAAAATTGTTTCCAGTGTTTACATTAACTAATTGGATATATGCAGCGTAGTTCGTTCAGAACCAATAGATGATGCTGTAACTTTCTTTACTGATTACTTCCAAAGATGGAAAAGCTGCTTATACTGACTTAAAAAATGATGTTGTATTACAAAACTCCTTATCAATCAGTGCAAAAGAATGAGTTATTTGCTATTATTTCTTTATTGCAGAATTATTCAGATCCTCTTAATATAGTCACTGATTCACAATATGCAGCTTAGGACTGTACAAAATATTTATACTGTTTCTTTACCTTTAAAACAGTCTGAACTTTTAACATTGTTTTTGCTGCACATTGCAGCAATTGCCTCGTGCCCGTACTCATCCTTTACATATTGTCCACATAAGGGCTCACACTAATTTGCCTGGTCCTTTAACACGTGGCAATGATCGGGCCGATAAACTTGTGGCTTTAGTAGTAACTGCGGGAAGCTTCCCATAGTTTGCATCATCAAAATGCTTGTGCATTAAAAAAATAAATTTGCACTTCCTTGGTCTCAAGCAAAAGCCATAATAAAACAGTTGCCCTACGTGTCCAGGCAATTAATATACCACATTTTGCCTCTTGGAACCAACCCCAGAGGGTTGACAGTTAATCACATTTGGCAAATGGATGTTACGATTGTACCTTCTTTTGGTAAAACCAAATATGTACATCATTCTATAGATACTTATTCTCATTTCCAGTGGGCTACAGCTGCCCCATCTGAAAAGAGCTGGCGCAGTCATAACTCACCTGCTAGAAGCTTTTTTTCTGTAATGGGCATTCCTCATACTATAAAAAACAGATAACGCTCTAGCATATAATTCAGCAAAGGTTGAAGTCTTTTTATGCATCTTATTCTATTACTCATATTACAGGTATTCCCTATAATAGTACTGGTCAAGCAATTATTGAAGCGAGCAAATCGTACTCTAAAAGAAATGCTTTATAGACGAGAAAGGGTATATCTGAATTCTCCCAAGCAACGATTGCAAGAGCATTGTTTACTTTAAATTTTTTTAAACGTTGCAGATAATGAAACTGCAGCTGAAAAACATTGGAGGTCTCCAAAAAATGAAATTACAGTGACAAATAAAACCACGAAACAGGTCAAACAAAAATCTTATATAAAGACATTGTGTCTGGCGAATGGTTACCAGGTTGGGTAGAAAGATGGGGGCGAGGGTTTGCTTTTTATCTCCACAGATAAGGAGGCAATTCTGGTGTGCCAACTAAAAGGGGCTCAAAATCGTTCATGAAAAACAACAGAAAACCAACAAGAGGAGACATCCCAAGATGTTATAAATGAAGATGATGCAGATAATCCCAGACCAAAAGAAACGCCTGCAATGCCGGCCGATAGGAAAGGAGAGAAGGATAAAGCCCAGTTGCAATACTGGAAGGACTGCCAAAAAATTTGGCACAACTAAAGAAGGTGATATCTATTACAAGCATAAAATTAACTCCAATCACATTTTATCTAGCTGTACTAGTCATCTTAAGTGTATTAACTAATGCATTTAACAATACATCTTAAATGTATTGTATTAACAATTATACTTATTGGGGGAAATACCCAATCCTTCCCTACTACGAACAGTCTCGTGGCAGGATGTTATTCCTGTTTATAATAATAAGTGAGATGGAAACATCTTCCCATTATTTTATCTTAAGGGGAAATAAAGGGCTTGCACCACTTGTGCCTTTTCAATTAGAATTTTCCAAAACAAATACATCTGTGAAAAAATGAGCTCTCAGTCTGGGAAGGAAGTCATAATAAAAATAGTAACACCAAACAGGTAATTTCTTTTATAAAAATAATACATAACCCGATAAAGGTGTGTGTTCTCCTTCACTTTGTAATATTTAAAGGCAAAATAATTTTGAAATTCTTTTGAAGGTACTATCTCCTGTACCAAGTGTTTCAGGTATACTTGTGTTGATTCTGCTTTAAAACTAAACACTGGAGAAAGTTTGTATTTTCTCAGCTCGAGTAGAAATCTGGATGCCTGTGACATGCCCAGCCATGGGAGGAGAACCTGACCATTGGACTTCTTCGTCAGCTGATTACTTACGTCTCTAAGCATACCAGGAGATTCATCTATCTACTGATTGCTGCTGTTTTGAGCATCATTAAAGTAACTGCATCTGTTATTGTAGCTGAAGTGCCGATGAAGGAAGAAACACAGACTATTGAGTTTGAGCGCAAATGGCATGAAAATTCTCAAAGACTCTGGACTGTTCAAAGGCAGATCAATACTGATCTGCAGGCCAAACTAGCTAATATGACTCAGACTGTGACTTTGCTTGGTAATCCATTGGCTAGCTTACAAAGACAAATGTCTTTGAAATATGATTGGAATATCTCTTCTTTCTGTATTACCTGTATTTTATAATGAAATTGAATTTTATTGAAATAAGGTTAGAAAACATTTGTTGATTGTTAACTTATAAGAATATTATGGCTAAAATTGTAAATTTACAAAGCAAAATTCGTGATACTTTTTCTAATCATCTTTTCTAATGTTACTACTGCTTCTTTTGCAAGATTTGGCTTATGGCATTGGCTTTATTAACCCCACTACTAGCTTAAAGGGACTTAGGAGGAATTGCAGGTTTGGGAGTGCTTATTTTGGATACAGCTGTCCTCGGTCTTATATTGTAAGTTCAAACAGTATAAGAAAAGGTGCTACAGGCCTCTCAGTTTGTTCTGTTGGCGAAATTGAAGCCTTAGCAGAAAAGGGGGAGATGTTGGCGAAGGTATATCTAAGGATATGGAAGGAAGGTCTGATGGATACTGCCTGTTAACAGATACACAGGGACTTCTGGCAGACTGTCGCCCAATAGAGTTAGTATGTAGAAATCCCTAGTGAAACTGTTTATCAGCTGCAGGTATACCCAGACAAGGCTATCCCTAGGTCATTTCTCCTGCACATTTCCCTGTTGGCTTATAACTAGCCCAAGATGGAGTCTATTGGACAATGCTTAAAGTTAGGCAGAAAACAGGGTTTTTCTTGTTCTTCTGTCTGACAAGTCCTTACATCATGGGCTAGTCCTGAAGGCTGCATTAGCAACTGTAATGCGTTCTTTGTTCATCTCATCTTACCTAGAGAGCACCCTGCAGGTTTTGGTTCCTGGTTGTCTCCTTCCTATTATTCCTAAGACCTATTCAATGAATGTGAAACTGTCTTTGTAATGTAAACCATGAAACTTTAAGCTGTATTGCCCTTTGAGATGGGAGATAAGGGAGTTGGGGTCTGTGTGGAGGTGGTCAGTCAGTTCGGTCAATCAAATGAGTTAGTTCAGGTCAGCGAGCTCCTGCCATGATGCGAACTGCTGCCCCTCCGGCTGGTGATTATTAAAAATATTAATGGAAATAATCGTCGTGTTCCTGGTGTCTCATCTCTGCGCCTCTGACCCGACAGGACATTCCTGCTTCAATTACAAAAGGTGTCCTTTTCAGAAATTCCCAGGTTTTCCAGCTGGGTAATGACAAGATATTTCTTCTGAAAAAGCTGCTAAAGCTCTTTGAAGGATTTCACTGAGTGGTAAAATGGCTTAAGTTTTTTTCTTTTTTTTAGGTTCAGGTAATACAATTACGTGAGGATCATGTCAAACAATACTTGGGTTCTTGATCTTTCCTTAATTATAAGGTTGGCTATCATCTCAAGATAAGGTGTAGCAGTATGATTCTGCTTGTTATGTAAGTAAACCACATTCCAATGGTCCAGATAATTGAGCTATAGCAGTTGCTGGAGACTCGGAAGTGTTAAATACTAATAACCATACTTTTCCCGGGATTAAATCTGGACAGATAAGATTTTGAAGCCAATCCATAAAGAAGTCTAATTCCTTCTGAGCTTAAGGAGTTAGTAATCTTGGGCTATTCAAAGTAGGATCACCTTCAAGGGTGTGGATCAAGTTACTGAGCTCACAGTTAGAATCCCAAGGGGGGGTACCCAATTGATATCTCCCAGCAGTTTTTGAAAATCATTCAAGGTTTTTTTGAGCTTCTTTTGACTATCACTGTATCACTGTCTTCTCGTTTATCTTCGATTTGCTCTAGTGGGCACCAGTAACATCTCCATATGACCTGTCTCATGCAGTAGAGCCAAAGGGAACCTGTGACACCCTCCTCCCCCAAAAAATCTGGACTACACAGCCTCCAGCAATGTTTAGCTTCTTAGCTCACTCCAGAGCCATAAGTACTTCCCAGTTTAACATGTGCCCAAGACAGAAAAAAACTCCGAAGCACTGCTGTGTAGGCAGCCGAAGTAATCCCCAGCACCCCAGGGTCTGAGCAACCCAGGATCCTTAGGGCACCTGCACTCAACTTTGCGGCTATATAACCAACAATGAAGTTGGTAAAAGGTCTGGTACTGTTTAAGCCACCAGCTCTAGGGTGTCGGACTGACTATGCGAATCCTCAAAATTAATAATAGTTTAGCGTGGTCCCACTATTTCAAAGTCCATTTAGTTGGCACAGAGATTGACAGTTATTATCTCTCCATGAGATTCAGGATCTAGAAGCCTAAATGCACCTTAATTCCTTTAAATTTCAGAGCCAATTGCTCCCTGAATTAAACCCATACTACCTGGGGGAGCAGGTCCTTTTTTCCCTGTTTTTAACATGTATGGATCTTGGCTTGGGTATGTTGCTGACAGTCTTAGGGCAGAGAATATCTGGACTGCCATTGTCTGATGGGGTAGGCCAGAGAGTATTTATTGACTACAATTCTGTAGATTCTGATTCAGAGGATACTGGGCAGGTGGAATGAGCGGGAGTTATACTGGATTCAGATGGGCCTGGGGCTGGCCCCCCCCATTTTCCCGCATTTGGGGAGTGCATAGGTGTTATTGGAGACTGCAGAGCTTGTGGGAATCTGGAAGGGGGTCCATATAACATTTCCCATAAAGGGTTATTAGGATGTTGCCCTGTATTGATAGTTCTAGAAGATGGGCAATTTCTAAGGGTGTGCCCCTTCCCTCCACAGTTAAAACAGATTATCTGTCCAGATGAAGCCTGAGGCTGACTTCATCTCTGAGACCAACAGTCTCTGGCCCAGGAAGTTTTTCCCTACCTGCACCTTGGGCAAGGTCCAGATGGGGCCTCCAAGGGGCGGGGGTTGTGATTATTAGTTAGATTTCCCTGATCACTCCTGTCTATCTTTGGAAGAATATTGTTCCCCTAAAGCTGTTTGATATTTCACACCTCTCTGATCCCTGCTGTTTGGGAAAGCATCTATAGTATTCTGTGTTCCCTGGGAGGCCAACCTGAGCATTTCTACAGGCCTTTGGAGATCCCAGAGAGACGTCTTCTTTTCCTTAATAATATATGGTATGGCTCGACACTTTTGATTAGCTTTTCTCATATGCTAGGTTCGCTGTAGGATTCGTTGAGTGGATGGGTCTTGAACCTGTCTGTGGATTGTCTCACTTAATCTCCCAGTAAAATCAAAGTACAGTTTATTGGGACTCTGTAAATTTTTGTATAGTTACCTTTATATTCTGGGTTGGAAAATGTCAGGACAGAAGTTCTCTTCTACCTCGAGGATGCCCGAGGAATGAATAAAACTGACGAAGTCTAGTGCAGTTCCAAAAGACTTTAATAGTGCAAATGCTCTAACACCAGCATCCAATATAATGAAAGAGCTCTAGCTCTGGTCACAACTTAGACCATACAAGAAAGCCCAAGTCTCCAACCAAAGAGAGAGGATCTCACCCTAGAGGGAGTCCTAAAAGGGAAGGGAAAAAGACAAAGGGCGGCCTCAAAGTCAGTCCCCTTATATACACCAAAGTAATCCTATCTGTGATAGGGGGGTGGGGTCAACAAAGAACCCTAAACAGATTGTGGAAAGGTGGAGCCACACCCTATTACAGGAATAAACAAGGGTTATGCCAAGGACTAATCCTTTTTCTACCTGATTATCTCTTGTGCAAAACACTAGAGAGAGTTGGGTATAAAAAGTAATACATTTCCATTTCACGAGGCTTCACGTGGTGACTACAAAGGAGTATGCCACCCTGAACAGGCATGCCTGGCAAGCTGCCTGTGTCGTATTTGATATGCCAAATATCAGTAGCTAGTATAATTAGTCATTCCCATGACCTAATATAATGGTTTGAGCTCTTTATGTTCCTGGAGCAAGCAGATGCCTTCGGGCTCTACTAGCATGAGACAGGACATACGGGCATATTACTGGTGTCCTCTCGGGCCATGTAATCTAGATGGTACCTACAAGGTCCTTCTTATTTATTATCTGCACCAGCAAGGTGATTCTAGTATCTTGTTCTCTGCATACTGAAAGGGTCACACTCACCTGTTGAGAGCAAACTAGTATGATCCTTCCTATAATCTTCCTATAGTCTCAACATAGCCAAGGTAGTAGCCTCCTGGTAAATTCTAACTGTCCTACTGGGGACAGTAAATTAAGAATAGATTAAGCTGTGAGTGGGTAAAACAACAAAGCTCCCAAAGCTAGCTAAACCTGTTATCCAACATCACACCTGTGGAATAGGTAGCCAATCAGAATGTAGGAGGGACACCTGGGGTGGGATTTGGCAGTGGATAAAAGGGACCCTTAAACTCTCCCTTTCTCTCACTGTCCTGTTTTCTTTCTGGATTCCTTTCTCCCTCCTCAGATCAAGGTAGGGTGGCAATCCGAGGTACAGGGCCCAGTACATGTAGGCCACTACAAGGCCAGGCAAGGACAGGTACAAGGCAGGTTGGGCTACTAGGCCCAGGAAGCTGAGAAAACAGGACAGACAAGGCATGGATGCCCAAGTAGTGGTAGATATGAGCTTTGAGACCTTGCCCACATGCAAACGGTCATGTCTGGAGACTAAGAAAGCAAACACAGGCTAAGAGAGAAGTGCAGGACTAGGCCATCATTGATGGGAGGGCGAATGGCTGCATGGGACAGGACCAGAAAATCTTTCACTGGTAATAGAGAGGC